>PVKV010010447.1:49325-75776 GCA_004027835.1 Alouatta palliata | reverse complement strand
CAGGACCCAGTGCTCCTATGGTTGTGCCCCACTTGACATAGAGCTGATCCGAAGCCACCACTCTCCACTCTTCCTCAACTTTATTCCTTTAATCGCCTCAGTCCAGAGGTTTCAGAAGTGCTTCTCACACTTTAGTGGGTATAGGGATGTATAGGGCAAGGTGGATATTGTGAAAATGTACATATATATGCATATTTTTGAGACAGAGTTTTGCTCCTGTCGCCAGGCTGGAGTGCAGTGGCGTGATCTCGGCTCCCTGCAACCACTGCTTCCTGGGTTCAAGCGATTCTCCTGCCTCAGCCCTCTGAGTAGCTGGGACCACAGGCACGTGCCACCACGCCTGGCTAATTTTTGTATCTCTAGTAGAGATGAGGTTTCACCATGTTTGTCAGGCTAGTCTTGAACTCCTGACCTCAGGTGATCTGCCTGCCTTGGTTTCCCAAAATGCTGGAATTACAGGCTTGAGCCACAGTGTTGGGCCATTAAAATATATATTCTTATTCAGTAGGCTTGGAGTGGGACCTGAGATTTTTCATTTCTGCCAAGCTTCCAAGTAGTACCGATGCTTCTGCTCTGAGTATCTGATTTTGATTAGGGGTTGTAGGATTCTGTTTTTTTCTATTCTTTAGTTCTGTTTTTTCTTTTTTCTTTTTCTTTTGAGATGCAGTTTCACTCTTTCGCCCAGGCTGGAGTGCAGTGGTGTGATCTCGGCTCACTGCAACCTCCGTCTTCTGGTTTCAAGTGATTCTCCTGCCTCAGCCTCCTTACAGTAGCTGGGATTACAGGTGCCTGCCACTAGGCACTAATTTTTGTATTTTTAGTAGAGACGGGGTTTCACCATGTGTTTCATCATATTGACCAGGGTGGTCTCCAACTTGTGACCTTATGATCCACCCACCTTGACCTCCCAAAGTGCTGCGATTACAGGCATGAGCCACCGTGTCTGGCCTCTATACTTTAGTTCTAACAGGCTTTTGTTTTTTGTTTTTTGTTTTTTTTTTTAGACTGAAGCTTGCTCTGTCACCCAGGCTGGAATACAGTGGCACTAACTCAGCTCACTACAACCTCCACCTCCTGGGTTCAAGTGATTCTCATGCCCCAGCCTCCCAAGTAGTTGGGATTACAGGTGCTTGCCACTGTGTCCGGCTAATTGTTATATTTTTAGTAAACACGGTTTCACCATTTTGGCTAGACTGGTCTCGAACTCCTGACCTCAGTAATCTGCCTACCTTGGCCTCCCAAAGTGCTGAGATTACAGGCCTGAGCCACTGCGTCCGGCCCAGGCTTTTGACCTTAAGTAGTTTGTTGTTTTTAAAGTCCTAGTCCTGGCACAATAGGAGAACATCAAGGTGTACATACAAATTATGTGAAAGCTAGAAACTGATGTCCAACAGATTTAAAATGAATTGTCCTCTATCTGTAAGGAAGTGGAGGAAATTGTATTTCTTAGAACTTCAGAAAAGCTCATCCCCAAGAGAAAGGCTGTGAGTGCAAAAGACTGGACCAGCTACCGCAGGAATTTCCCATTAGGGCCAGCGCTATCATTTCCAGTCTCTGGGACTAAGGCCCACAGACCATATGGCTAAACATTTAAAAATCATAAGTCAGGTAAACAAATTCTTTTTTTTTTTGAGACAGAGTTTCGCTCTTGTTACCCAGGCTGGAGTGCAATGGCGCGATCTCGGCTCACCACAACCTCCGCCTCCCGGGTTCAAGCAATTCTCCTGCCTCAGCCTCCCGAGTAGCTGGGACTACAGGCACGTGCCACTATGCCCAGCTAATTTTTATATTTTTGGTAGAGACGGGGTTTCACCATGTTGACCAGGATGGTCTCGATCTCTTGACCTCGTGATCCACCCGCCTCGGCCTCCCAAAGTGCTGGGATTACAGGCGTGAGCCACCGCGCCCGGCCTGAACAAATTCTTAAATGAAACGTGTTCCACTCTCCTTCCTTGATGAATATATCTTCAAAATGACGATATTTTTAAAAATACATGTAATGCTATGGTTAAGACCGGGCATGGTGGCTCACGCCCATAATTCCAGCTTTTTGGGAGGTTGAGGCAGGTGGATCACTTGAGAGCAAGAGTTCGAGACAAGCCTGGCCAACATGGTGAAACCCCATCTCTATAAAAAATACAAACATTAGCCAGGTGTGGTGGCCGGCGCCTGTAGTCCCAGCTACTCAGGAGGCTGAGGCAGGAGAATCGCTTAAACCTCTCGAGGGGAGGTTGTAGTGAGTGGAGATCAAACCACTGCACTCCAGCCTAGGCCACAGAGCGAGACTCTGTCTCAAAAAAAGAAGAAAAAAAAGTATAATTACAATGCGTCAATTTAGAAATTCAAAAACAAACTAATAAATACCTTGCAGAAAACTGGTAAAAAATAAACTAACTAAATAAAGCCTGCTGTTGCCCAACTTCGAGGCATTGTCTGTTACCTTTCATATTGCAAACAAAGAGCAAAAGCTCAGAACGCTGGGGCTTGAATACGTTGGTGGACGTTAAGAATTGCAGATTGTTCTTCCACTCCGGGCATCAGATCCTGAGTGACAGAGGCACCTCATATTTTGCAGGTGACTCATATCATCAGGGAAGTTTGGGAAATACTGATAAGGAAGGGAAACAATATGGAACAATATTTAACAGAGTACTGTGAATAGTAGAGTAGCTCAAGCAACTGGAAATTGCAAAATTTATTTGGTGACTTCGCCAAAGAAATCATGATGATGATTATAAGACCACATACAATTTTTTGTATGTACAGAATTTATTTCATCTTTGTGTTTCTGTGTTTTAGTGTCAGATTAACCATTATTATTTATTTATTTGAGACAGAGTCTCCCTCTGTCATCCAGGCTGGAGTGCAGTGGCACTATCTCAGTTCACTGCAACCTCTGCCTCCCAGGTGCAAGGGATTCTCGTGCCTCAGCCTCCAGAGTAGCTGGGATTACAGGTGTGTGACAGCACACCCAGCTAATTTTTTTTCATTATTATTATTTTAAGCAGAGACTGAGTTTTGTCATGGTGGCCAGGCTGGTCTCAAACTCCTGACCTCAAGTGATCCACCCGCCTTGGTCTCCCAAAGTGCTGGGATTACAGGCATGAGCCACCACTCCCAGCCTACATTTAAAGTTTTTAAATACACTTATTTAGTAATATGTTGGTATTATTTAAAACAATGGTGTTGGTCAGGCACGGTGGCTCACGCCTGTAATCCTAGCACTTTGGGAGGCCGAGGTGGGTGGATCACGAGGTCAGCAGTTCAAGACCAGGCTGGCCGACAAGGTGAAACCCCGTCTCTAGTGAAAATACAAAAAAAATTAGCCAGGCGCGGTAGTGAGCAACTATAATCCCAGCTACTTGGGAGGCTGAGGCAGGAGAATCGCTTGAACCCAGGAGGTGGAGGTTGCAGTGTGCCGAGATAGCGCCACTGCACTCTAACCTGGGCAACAGAGCAAGACTTCATCTCAGAAAAACAAAATGATGTTTAATTATTAATAATGTCATAAAGTATGGCAAAACAAAGGATTCTTCTGTATGCAAGAGGTTGCAGAGAGCATAAAGACCTCACAGAGATTTGATATTGGGTTCATTTAGACAAGTTGTGGCACTAATCTAAGGGCAACACATTTCTCTTTTGATGGCCTTTTTGCTAAAGGTATCTTAGATCTTTTGTTATCTGATACACAGACACACACACACACACACACACACACACACAAACCCGTATGCTATACCCTCACTTCTCTAAACAGAGTAATAACAAGAGAAATGGTGAAGAAATCTCCAAAGCTCACAAATTCCAACTTCAGCTTAGGAAACTCACAAAAGGAAGTAAGAAAATGCGTGCTATAGATAGTCAGAACAGGGAGGGACCAGTCAAAGAACGGAGGCACACAAAGGTTAAGTAAGAGCGTTTGAGAGGACCATAAAGGGAAATAGTCAGAGAGCTTCTTTATTATTTTATTTATTTATTTTATTATTATTTTTTTTGAGACAGGATCTCCCTCCATCACCCAGGCTGGAGTGCAGTGCGTGATCTCAGCTCACTGCAATTTCCGTCTCCTGGGTTCAAGCAATTCTCCTGCCTCAGCCTCCCGAGGGATTACAGGCACCTGCCACCATACCCACATAATTTTTGTTTTGTTTTGAGATGGAATTTCACTCTTGTCACCCAGGCTGGAGTGCAGTGACACAATCTCAGCTCACCACAACCTCCACCTTCATGGTTCAAGCAATTCTTCTGCCTCAGCCTCCCAAGTAGCTGGGATTACAGGTACCCACCACCGCACCCAGCTAATTGTTGTATTTTTAGTAGAGACGGGTTTCACCATGTTGGCCAGGCTGGTCTTGAACTCCTGACTGTCTTTCTGTGGCAGTGCAGAATTTCTGGAACCCCTTTGTGACTCAGTCCCAAGACACATGTGCCACTCTCCCACGGGCTTGTCTGATAGATGGATTTTGCTTAACAAATGGAGGCTCATCTTATTTATACCAATGCCATTTAATTTGAGTTTACTGGGAGCAGTTTTTTTTCTCCCCTGGATTTTGGTTACCAAACAGATGGAACTTTCACAAATTCAAAACAGCAACTTGGTGCCCAGCTCACTGCAGGTCAGTGTCCTGGCTGTAGTGCATTCTATCTAAAAGCTGCCTACTGTTTCTTCCACTCCTTAGATTATTTTGCTTATTAGAGTCTGGTGTTTCTAGGGGAACTGAGGGCTGGTGGGAACAAAAGCCTTATAAACATTCCCTGTTCTTTTGACTGTTGAGGGATCTGCTAGGAAATGGAAAGGCTTGTTCTGCTTCCTGAGAAAACTAGAGCAAAAGGAATTTTCAGCGGCATATTATTTTTGGGAAGTGTTCAGATTTCTCTAAGCTGATTTTTTCCCTAACAGAACAGGAGTAAATATATCCAAAGATCATTCTAAGAGAAACGGAGGCAGTGCTACCCAACTCTTTGTTTACACAGCAGCTAGGTTGTGATGGTGTATTTGAATAGACCCTTTCTCTAGACGCGTTCCAGACTTGAAATATTATGAATGCCTGATTTAAACCGAAAGAGCTTTTCTATAAACTTAAAAAAAAAAAAAAGAGCAAGAAATGATTGGTACTTTTGAATAAGACAGGTGACTGTTTTTGTTTTGAGACAGAGTCTCACTCTGTCGCCCAGGCTGGAGTGCAATGGCTCACTGTGGCCTTGACCTCTTGGCTCAAGTAATTCTCCCAGCTCAACCTTCCAAGTAGCTAGGACTTACGGGTACATGCCACTATGCCCACCTAATATTTTGTACTTTTTGTAGAGATGGGGTTTCGCCATGTTGGCCAGGTTGGTCTTGAACTCAGGTGATCTGCCCACCTCGGCCTCCCAAAGTGCTGGGATTACAGGTGTGAGTCACTGCTCCCAGCCTGACTTTGAATGTTAACATCTAATCCCATTCCCACCCCACACCCCCGGCTTCTGATTGAAAGGAATACAATATAAGTAAAATAAAGAACAGTGCTACAACCAGAAAAGGATATCATCTACATTTTAGAAATATTGAGGACTTTCTACTGGACTACAGCAAGAAGTGTGTGTGGAAGAAAAAGCTTGACACCCTGACCTCCTTTCTCCCCAGGAAGCAGCATCCTGGAAGAATTAATAGAGATCCCAGATCTTGTGATATTCCCTAATTAGAAACAGCAGGAGTTAACAGTAGAAATAGACCTTGGGTCAATCACATCATTTGCAATCCTTTTTACCTTTAAAAACAGTTGTGCACGTGGCCCAGGGTTAAAGTGGCCACCCCATGGAGAAAGTCAGGTTGTGGGAGTAGGGATGGGACTCCTTCCAGAGAGAGTGGGCACTACAGTAGGCAGGGATCCACCTGGAACCTGAGGCTCCCAGGCCAGGCACCACAGGGCCAGTCAGAAAGCTGAGCCTAGTGCATCCCCGAACACCTAGAATCACAGAATCTGCCCTTCAGCTTATTGCCCTGGAGCCCTTCTTCACTTATTTTGAGAAACAAAGAGCCTTCAAACTAAGATCAGAGTAGAGCATTGCAGTGGCAACTGGTGGTGGAATTCCAAGAAAATCATTTTACCCTGTTTCAGGGTCATCTAGAAAGTTTAGATAAATCTCTCCATTTTCAAAGGTGAAATGGCAGTAAAAAACCAACATGGAACCATGAAAGTATTCTGTATCATGAAGAGAACATGGTACTCAAGAGGAAAACAAAGCTATTGCATAAGGTGAATGGTAGTATACCGAGAAGGAAAAAATGTTAGTTTATGACCTGTATACTTCATTTCTCATGGGGGGTGAAATGTCTTTGCTTAAGAACATATCTTGCTGGGCACAGTGGCTCACGCCTGTAATCCCAGCACTTTGGAAGGCCGAGGCAGGCAGATCATGAGGTCAGGAGATCAAGACCATCCTGGTCAACATGGTGAAACCCCATCTCTACTAAGTAGAAAAATTAGCCGGGCATGGTGGTGCACACCTGTAGTCCCAGCTACATGGGAGGCTGAGACAGAAGAATCACTTGAACCCAGGAGGTGGAAGTTGGAGTGAGCCGAGATTGTGCCACTGCACTCCAGCCTGGGCAACAGTGAGACTCCATCAAAAAAAAACATATCATGCAGAGCATGATTAGTTTTGAAGATGAAGCCTTTTAGACATATGATCTGGTGGACAAAAAGATCCAGAGATGTGAAAGGAACCAGAATTGGGAGGAGTTGGCCCAGACCAGAGGAGGTGTGATCTGGGGAGAGAAAGGGCTGGAAGTTTAAGAACCTTGGGGAAGAAAGTAGGCCCTGAGCAGAGAGGAGAACAAGCATGAGGGGAAAGAAACACATGAGCTCTAGTGAGCAGGAACAGGAAAATGGAGCAAGCGGTGAGCACAGGGAACCCTAGAAATCTTGGGTGTGGCACTGGACTTCCCAAGGGAAGGAAGGTTGACCCAGGGTGGTCTGAAGCCAGCTGACATCAGAGTTACGGTAGAAGCCTGAAGTGTTATTTTATTTATTTATTTATTTATTTAAATAATAGAGATGGGGTTTCTCCATGTTGGTCAGGCTGGTCTTGAATTCCTGACCTCAGGTGATCCGCCCGTCTCGGCCTCCCAAAGTGCTGGGATCATAGGCGTGAGCCACCGTGCCCAGCCGAAGTGTTACTTTAATACCGTGCCATTACTTTTAAGGGCAAAAACTGCAATTGCTTTTGCACCAACCTATAAATTTTAGATGATAAACTTCATTGTGATTGTAATAAAATGAAAACATGGACTCTGTGAAATAGTAGCTCAAAATCAATATTCTCAGTTGACTGAGATGAAAAGCAGAGGCCAATAGAATTGTTTGAAAAGGGGAATTGGATAAGAAAATAATGTAAATAGACTAAAACAATACAATGGAATTTGAAAATCCATGAGAGGCAGTAACGCCTCTAGATTCAACAGGTGGAAAACTGAATCCACAATATGGAGGCCTGAAAGTCCTCCTAAAATGCAGAGGAAAAGAATAAAGTTTAAAATAACAAGAGAAAAGAAAATAAACAGACAAGACAGAAGGAAGGTAATAATTAAGAACTCCAGATGTTGCTGAGGCTAAAACAGGAACATTGAAACAGACCTAATAATGGAGGATGTAATCAAAGAAACTTCCGAACTGAAAAACAAAGCCTGCATGTGTAGACTTAAAGGGCAAAAGCAATAGAAAGATGCCAATATTTAAACTTACCCTGACAGCATTGTTAGTTTTTTGCTTTTTTTTTAAGGCAGAGTCTTTCTCTGTTGCCCAAGCTGGACTGGAGTGCCATGATCTTGGCTCACTGCAACCTCTGCCACTTGGGCTAAAATGATTCTCACGCTTCAGCCTCTCGAGTGGCTGGGATCACAGGTGTGAGCCACCACGCCTGGCTAATTTTTCTATTTTTAGGAGAAATAGGGTTTCACCATGTTGGCCAGGCTGGTCTTGAACTCCTGACCTCAAGTGATCCGCCCATCTGCCTCAGTCTCCCAAAGTGTTGGGATTACTGGCGTGAGCCACGGCACCTGGCCCATTGCTGGTTTTTAAAACAAACAGAAACTCTTTTTATTTATTTATTTATTTTAGTCTTTTTTTTTTTTTTTTGAAGACGGGGTTTCACCATGTTGGTCAGGCTGATCTTGAACTCCCAACCTCAGGTGATCCGCCCGCCTTGGCCTCCAAAGTGCTTGGATTACAGGCGTGAGCCACCACGCCCAGCAACAAACAGAAACTCTTATGGTAGGAATTAGATGGCTGCATTATTTGACATGACTGTGTTTCAAACTTGTTCTCCTTAAATCAATTTAGAAATTTAATGTAATTCCAATCAAAGTGACAAGGAAATTTTTTCTTGATGCTTAATGAAACATCTGGAAAAGTAACCAAATTAAACAAACAAACAAAAAACCTCAGTCCTGCATCATCCAGAGCAGGACTTGCACTGTAGAACTTCCAAATCGAGGCTGATTTCATAGTGCACTGGGGAAAGGGCAGGCAGCTTTGTGGCACAGAATACAAAGTCAAGTGTTACAGGATGGGCTCCCAGACGGGAGGCAGCCTCTAAGATGAGGGTTAGCATGCAGAGTGTTCACATGCAGGAGCACCCTTGGGACCACCACCAGTGGCTGGGAGGGGAAGGAAGCAGGACAGGCAGAGGCAGGGAGAAGTCAAACCATGATTCAGTAAATCCAACAGGAGCCCTGGCCAAACCCACAGGAGCTGGGTGCTCAATGGCCTTCGGAGTTGTTGCAAGTGGGACCTGTGGCCCGACATTTATGCCCACAGGAATGAGTCACCGGATGTAGGCCACTGGGAAGAAGTAACTCCTCGGATGCAGTGGCTCTCTGCAGCTGAGACAATCCCTGTAGGAGCTGCCCCCTGAAGACTCTGCCGACAACACCCTCAGCAATGGGACGAGTCTTTCACTGAAGCAGGAGCTGGTGTCCACCATCTAAGGACAAACCCAGATACATATAAATCACGAGGTCTGGACAGAGTTGGCCTCTCAATTCAGTAATGGGAGAATACAAATACAAATTTCTCAACAAACAGTGAAGGAGAAATTGGCTTACAATTTGGGGGAGAAATTAAAGTTCTACCTTACCTGATACTTTTTTATTTTTTTCAAATAAAGACAGGGGTCTTGCTGTGTTTCCCAGGCTGGTCTCGAACTCCTGAGCTCAAATGATTCTCCCAGTTTGGCTTCCCAAAGTGTTGGGATTACAGCCATAAGCCACCATGGCCAGCCTATGTTTAAAATCTAATTTGATAAATTTTTAGTTGGTGAATTTAACCCATTTCCATAAATTCTTATCACCAGTCTATTAGAACTATTTCTATAATTTTAATTTTGTATTTCCTATTCATACTTTTATTTTTTATTCCTTTTTTCCTTTCATTGGATAGAACAAATTTTCTTCTACTGTTTGCATAAGATATAAATTCTACTTTTATTCTTCTGGGGTTTACCCGTTACATTAACACCTATACTTCCCTGTAGTCAGTTTCTTAACCTTATCAGTATCGATGCGTTCTCTCCTCAAGAGGCATGTACCTAGGTATATTTCACTAGCTCTGGTTTTTTGTGTCCGCTGCTTGTATTATCTAGAATTTGTATTATCTTATTATATTTTCTCTTTTTTGTCATCATATATTTATATAGCAATGAACATGAGTAATTTATTTCAATGCCTTTCCCTCAAAACATTCTCTATCTTAATTTTTCTCCTTGCTGGAGAAGTTCCTCCACCATGTCCAACCTAAAAGTAATTTTTTTTAAAAAAAGAAAATTAGTTAAGGAAATATTTTCATGCTATTATAGCTGATATGTATTTTCTCTGTGCTTATACGTTTATCTCAGTTTTTCCATAATGGGCAAATATCATTTCAACAATTCGAGGGGAAAAAGTATGTATTTTTTTAATCCATAATAGAAGAAAATCACACATCATTGGTTTATCCATCTTTTTTTTTCCATCATGATATCTTTGACCTGCACTCAATCTCCTTTATTATTATTATTTATTAATTTTTTTGACACAGAGTCCTGCTCTGTTGCCCAGGCTGGAGTGCAGTGGTGTGACCTCGACTCACTGCAACCTCTGCTTCCCAGGTTCAAGCAATTCTCGTGCCTCAGTCACCTGAGTAGCTGGGATAACAGGTGCTCGACACCATGCCCAGCTAATTTTTGTATTTTTAGTAGAGACAGGGTTTCACCATGTTGGTCAGGCTGGTCTCGAACTCCTGCCTCAGGTGATCCACCCGCCTAAGCCTCCCAAAGTGCTGGGATTACAGGCATGAGCCACTGTGCCTGGCCTTCTTCACTGTTTGTTTACTCATCTCACCAGAGTATACAGTCCTGGAGGATAAGGACAATTGTTTCTATGTTCTGTACATTGTGGACATTAAATAAAGTAAAATTGCAATTGTATCTGGCAAGTATTCCCTTCAATAATTGTGTTGTGACATTAGGGCCAAAGTGGTGAAGTACAGCACTTACAGCCAGGAATTCAACAATGCTCAGACCTTCCGTCTTCCTTACCTCTCCTACCAAACTGCCCTTTCTCATCAAGGTACTTAGCTCAACAATCGATTTCACTGTGCAGACTCAGCCTGTGGCTGGAGTGGACATGGGGTGGTGCTTGTGATTTTGGGGGTAAGCATCCTCCTCTCTTTTCACTTTATTTATTTTTTTTTATTATAAAAACCTGAAGCTATACTATTCTGTGGTTTATCAGCAACAACTCCAGTTGTGTCCAGAGGTTGCAGTCATGGGCATCCTGAACCAGTAAGACCTGGGGCAATGCTCTTAGCCAAAGAAAACCCCAAACAAGTCTCCCTAGCACTGCTCTGTCCAATATGGTAGCCACCAGCCACATGTAGCTATTTAAATTTAAATTAAGTAAAATTTCCTAAAATTAAAAATTCATTTCCTTATTCACATTAGTTACATTTCAAGTGCTACACAATCACACATACACGGCCGTGGCTACTCTATTGGACAGCTCAGATATAAAATATATTCAGCAGCCAGACATGGTGGCTCACGCCTGTAATCCCAGCACTTTGGGAGGCTTAGGTGGGCGGATCACAAGGTCAGGGGTTTGAGACCAGCCTGACCAACATGGTGAAACCCCATCTCTACTTAAAAATACAAAAATTACGGGACCGCGGTGGCTCAGTCCAGTTGTCCTGGCACTTGAGGAGCTGTGGTTGGTTCGAGGCCAACCAACCTGGGCAACATAAGAACCTCCCATTCATTAAAAAAAAAAAAGAAAAAAAACACACACAAAAATTATCCGGGCGTGGTGGCGTGCACCTGTAATCCCAGCTACTTGGGAGGCTGAGGGAGGCGAATTGCTTGAACCCGGAGGCAGAGGTTGCCGTGAGCCGAGAGCACGCTATTGCACTCCAGCCTGGGCGACAGAGCGAGACTCCATCTCAAAAACAAAAAAACAAAAACACACCATATTCAGCATTACAGAAAATTATACTGGGGCAGCACTGGTTAGAAAAGTCTTTATGTAGGCTAGGCATGGTGGCTCACTTTTTAATGCCAGCACTTTGGGAGGCGGAGGTGGGCAAATCACTTGGAGTTGGGCAAATCACAGACCAGTCCAGGCAACATGGAGAAAACTTGTCTCTACAAAAAATGCAAAACCTAGGCAGGCATGGTGGTGCATACCTGTGATTTCAGCTACTTGGGAGGCTGAGGCAGGAGAATTGCTTGAACCGGGAAGCAGAGCTTGCAGGGAGCTGAGTTCATGCCACTGCACTCCAGCCTGGGCAACAGAGCAAGACCCTGTCTCAAAAAAAAGAAAAAAGCCCTTATGCTCCTCTTTTAATGGAAATTGAAACAAGGGAAGCCTGTTCTTAGGGGAGCCGTGTTAGGCCATGTGCAGAGATTGTAAATATTCCTCTTCCTGGCAGGACGTAGGGGAATTCCTTTGCCTTCAACTTTCTGTGTTCAATTGACTTTGGATTCTTAGGGGTCTTTATCAGAATTCGTTTTAGGAAGTAAGACAAGGACTTTTTTTTTTTTTTTTTTTTTAATCTTGTATCTGACTAAGTCAGAGAGGATTCTCTACCAAGGTCCTTTGCTATTTTTCATTTTCAGTCCAGTCTGTTTGGAGATCCCAGGAGTTGATTTGTGGATACACTTTCTGGGGCAAGAAGAGTCTGAGTATTTTCTCAGACCCCTGCCTACTAGTGACTACTCCAGAATGTCAAGAACGTGTGTCTTGTTTATTACATACCATTTTCTTTATAAATCAGATTGGCAAATATCCAAAAGCTGAATAGCCAATCCACTGATGACAAGGTGGAAAAAACCTGAGTACCTGGTGACCAAATTTTGCTGGGAAATGAACCAATGCTGGAACTGCATGACCTCCAAAATTATTCTTTTCTTTCTTTCTTTCGTTTTTTTTAATCTTTTTAGAGACAGGGTTTCACCATATTGGTCAGGCTGGTCTTGAACCCTGAACCTCAGGTGATCCACCTGCCTCAGCCTCCCAAAGTGCTGGAATTACAGGCGTGAACAACAGCACCTGGCCTTACAAATTCTTCTTATGTAACAGGATGCTTTTCATTATTGCTTAAGCCATTCTGAATCGAGCGTTCAGTGGCTTGCATCAGGAAGCTTCAGGGCTGACACACCACGCTCCTGCTCTGTAACACGTATCTGGGGTAGCAAGTCCAGCCCAGGCAAGGGCCGCAGGGATGAAATACCCAAACCACTGGCAGCTTGCCTGGAGCTTCTAGGAAAAGCATGACTGGCCTCCTTCCAGCTTCCAGAGAACTAGGGTCAAGGGGCAATGGGATGGGTTTTGGCACTTAGGGACTGCAGAAGAGTGCCTGTTTCATACCAAGGCTCAGCTTCTGACATCATTCATTTAGTTGCTCATTATAAGTCTGTAGACAGTGGGCAAGATACAGAGACAAACAAAGGTGTAGAATAAACACAGCGTGCCTTCTGGGTCCCCTCCCTCCTATTCTCACCAATCCCCTTTTCAGGGCCGTCCCCACCCTTCTTCCCAGGACCTGGTCCCTCTTTCTGTCTCTTTCACAGGAAGTAGAATTATGCACCATCTGAGAGCCTGTACAGGGGCTGGATCAGGCCCAATGTGGATCTTGAGAACTGAATATCTTCACCCAGTTTCCCCCAATAGTCACATCTCACATTATCAGAGTATCATGTCAAAATCAGCATTTTGTATGTGTATCACATATGTAGATGCGTGTAACCACTGCTACAATCAAGATACAGAACTAATGAAAAATATAAAACACTAATAAAAGAAATGAAAGAGGATACAAATAAATGGAAAGATATCCCATGCTCATGGATTTGAAGAATTACTGTTATTAAAATGTCCTTGTTACCAAATGCAATCTACAGATTCAATGTAATAGTGTTGTATGAGTTTGCACTTTTTGTTTTTTCAGGGCGGGGACAGAATCTCGCTGTATCACCCAGGCTGGACTGCAGTGGTGTGATTTCAGCTCACTGCATCCTCCACCTCCTGGGTTCAAGTGATTCTCCTGCCTCAGCCTCCTGAGTAGCTGGGACTACAGGCACGTGGCACCACACCTGGCTAATGTTTGTATTTATAGTAGAGATGGGGGTCTCACCATGTTGGCCAGGGTGGTCTCAAACTCCTGACCTCAAGTGATCTGCCCATCTCAGCTTCACAAAGTGCTGGGATTACAGGCGGGAGCCACCCTGCCTCGCCCTATGTGTGTTCCTTGGATTCAAACACACTGCTGCTCTAGTGCACGCAAGTATGACTGAGAAAACAGTCATTTCAAAAAGATTAAAATAAGATGCCCACCAGAATATATAAAGAACTCTAATAATCAACAATAAAGAGAAATACTCAATTATAAATGGGCAGGAATAGACATTTCTCCAAAGAAGATACACAAATTTCCAATAAGCACATTAGAAGATGCTACATATCATTAGTCTTCACGGAAATGCTAATCAAAACCACAATGAGATACCACTTTGCACCCACTAGGATGGCTACAGTCGAATCAACAGATAACAAATGTTGATCAGACATAAATAAATAAAGATGGGAGCAAAAGGGAGGTGGGGCAAGGGTTGAGAAACTTCCTATTGGATACTATGTTTACTATCTGGGTGATGGGACCAACAGAAACCCTAGCCCCAGCATCATACACTATACCCTTGTAACAAACCTGTGCATGTACCCCCAATCTAAAATTAAAATTTTTTTAAATGAAATAAAAGGATTAACTGGTGGGAGAAAAAAAAAAAAACCCAAGTGTCGGTGAGGATGAGAGAACTTGGAACCTTCCTGCCTTATTTGTGGGAATACAAAACGGTGCAGCCACTTTGGAAAACAGTCTGGCAGATCCTTCAAAGGTTAAACACAGAGTTCCAATATGACCAGCAATTCCACTCCCAGGTATGTACCCAAGAGAAATGGAACATATGTCCACAGAAATGTTCACAGCAGCATTATTCAAAATAGCCAAAAATGTGGTATATACAATGGAATGTTATGTGATGAAAGGAAATAAGTACTGATGTTACAACGAGGATAAAACTTGGAAACATAATGCTTAAGTAAAACAAGTCAGCCTAAAAAGACCATGTATTATATGATTCGATTTGTATGAAATGTCCAGAACCAAAATCTATAGAATCATAATGTAGATTAGTGGTTGCCTAGGACTGAAAAGAAGAGGGTGGGCATGGGAGAGCGACTGCCTAAGGGGCATGTCATTTCTTTTCTGGGTGATGAAAATGTTCTGGAATTCCTTGTGATGATGGTCACACGGCTCTGTGAATATAGAAAAACCCACTAGATTGTCCACTTCAAATGGGTGAATTGTGTGGTATGAGAATTACATGTGAATAAAGCTATTTCATAGAATAAATAAACTCCCAAACAGAGCCAGCAGCCAGCCTCTTCCTGTTTCCATGCCAGGGATCTCGCTCCTGTTTGCCTTTAATCCACGGATCTTCCTGTTGACGAGAATCACTCAGCCAGCAAACTCGTGTTTGCTCAGTGGTGACATCCCCAGGACCCTGGGCCTGATAGTGCTCTGCAGTCCTTGCCAACTCGGTCAGCATCAGGGAAGGCAAACAGCCAGCCTGGCTTGGCTATTTCAGAGGGTGAAAACTTAAGGGCATAGAAGCAGCCAGGGAGAGCCCCCACGAGGCTCCCTTGGCTAAGACGCTGGAGACCTAGCCTCTGGCTGAAACCTCCTATTCCTGCCCCACGAGGTGAAACTGGATACCACTGTATGGGGCTCCAGGAGCTGCTGTGGTGGAAAGGAAGAGAAGAAACACTGATCAATCAAAACTCTATTTTAGTTGCTTTACATATCCACCTCATTTCATCCTCCCAATGACCCTGAGGATGCAAGGGAGGGACTCGCTATTTCTGTTTCACAAGTGATGAACTCCAGTTCAGAGAGGTTAAGTAAATTGCCTAACGTTACTCTGCACTAAAGCCTCGAGTCATGGTTAGAAGTTCTTGAGCTGGATTCTACCCTTTTAAAAAAGATTCAAAACAGCATATACATCCCACAGTAGGGAACTGGTTAAATTAAATATGCTCCAATCCTAGAGTGGAATAGCATGCTGATGCTAAAAAGAATTTGGCATGCTTTAAGTACTGATATGGAATTGTCTCTGAAATGTGTTTTTAAGTAAAAAAAAAGCAAGATGCAGAACAGTGTGTATAGTATGCTACTATTTGTCTACAAGGCGGCAAAAGATACATATACAGTCATCTCTCCATATTCACAGGGCACTAGTTCCAGGACCCATGCAGACAGCACTACCTGAAGATGCTCAAGTCCCTTATGTAAAATGGAATAGTATTTGCACATCCTGCTGTATACTTCAAATCGTCTCTAGATTACTTATGATACCTAATACAGTATAGCTGCTAGACTGTATTTTTATTTTTTTATTACTTTTTTCCTATTTTATTTTTTATTTTCATTTCTTTTCAAAATTTGTTTTTAAGTTAACAAAATATGGAACACTTCACGAATTTGCATGTCATCCTTGTGCAGGGGCCATGCTAATCTTCTCTGTATCGTTCCAATTTTAGTATATGTGCTGCCGAAGCGAGCACAGACTGTATTTTTATTTGTATTTTTACTATTGTACTGTTATTTTTACTTTTTTCTCATATATTTTGATCTGCAGTTGGGTGAAGCCATGAACATAGTACCTGCAGATACAGAGCCTGTGGATACAGAGGGCCAACTGTGTTTGCATTTGTAATTGCTTGTGTCCAAATAAAATATCTCTGACAGGACACGTAAGAAAGCAATAACATTGGCCAGGTGCGGTGGCTCCTGCTTATAATCCCAGAACTTTGGGAGGCCAAGGTGGGTGGATCACCCAAGGTCAGGAGTTTGAGACCAGCCTTGCCAACACAGTGAAACCCCATCTTTACTAAAAATACAAAAAAATCAGCCCTGCATAGTGGTGGGCACCTGTAATCCCAGCTACTCAGGAGGCTGAGGCAGGAGAATCCCTTGAACCTGGAGGCAGTGGTTGCAGTCAGCCGAGATCACGTCACTGCCCTTTAGCCTGGGTGTCAGAGAGAGACTCTGTCTCTGAGTTCAAATGATTCTCCTTCCTCAGTCTCCCGAGTAGCTGGGATTACAGGTGCATGCTACCACGCCCAGCCAATTTTGTATTTTTAGCAGAGACAGTGTTTCTCCATGTTGGTCATCCTGGTCTTAAACTCCAGACCTCAGGTCATCCGTCCGCCTTGGCCTCCCAAAATGCTGGGATTACAGGTGTGAGCCACTGCACCCGGCCTCTATGAATATACTTATTCATGGGGACTCATGAGGCAAGAAAAAATATGTACATATATATACATATATATGTATATATTAATTCTGTAATTATGCTGTGACTAACCCATTAAGTAGCATTATATTGTATGTTAAAATGTATTAATTTATTAAACAAATATTTGAAATTTACTATAAAAACCTGTCTTGGCAAATCCTCATTTTTATTTTTATTTTTTTATTTTTAGAGACACAGTTTTGCTCTTGTCGCCCAGGTTGGAGTGCAATGGCACGATCTTGGCTCACTGCAACCTCTGCCTCCTGGGTTCAAGGGATTCTCCTGCCTCAGCCTCCCGAGTAGCTGGGATTACAGGCACCTGCCACCATGCCCAGCTACTTTTTATATTTTAGTAGAGACAAGTTTCACCATGTTGGCCAGGCTGGTCTTGAACACCTGACCTCAGGTGATCTGCCCGCCTTGGCCTCCCAAAGTGCTAGGATTACAGGCATGAGCCCCTATGCTCAGCCTTTTATTTTTATGTTTATTAGTTTTTTGTTTGTTTGTTTGTTTTTTGAGACACAGTCTCGCTTTGTCCCCAGGCGCCAGGCTAGAGTGCAGTGGCGGGATCTCGGCTCACTGCAACCTCTGCCTCCTGGATTCAAGCAATTCTCCTGCCTCAGCCTCTCAAGTAGCTGGGGGACTACAGGTGCACACCACCACACCCAGCTATATTTTTTGTATTTTTAGTAGAGACGGGGTTTCACCATGTTGGCCAGGATGGTCTCTTGACTTCGTGATCCGCCCACCACGGCCTCCCAAAGTGCTGGGATTACAGGCTTGAGCCACCATGCCCAGCCTGTTTATTAGTTTTTGAAATGAAGTCTCTCTCTTTTGCCCAGGCTGGAGTGCAGTGGCGTGATCTTGGCTCACTGCAACCTCCACCTCCTGGGCTCAAGTGCTTCTTCCATCTCAGCCTGCTGAGTAGCAGAGATTACAGCCACATGCCACCGTGCCCAGCTAAATTTTGTATTTCTAGTAGAGACGGGGTTTCACCATGTTGGCCAGGCTAGTCTTGAACTCCTGACCTCAAGTGAGCCACCTGCCTTGGCCTCCCAAAGTGCTGGGATTACAGACATGAGCCACTGCACCTGTTTTTAATACAGATTTTGATGGGGTTCTGCTGTAACAAATACCTAAAAATGTGCAAGTGGCTTTGGAATTGGACAGTGAATGGAAGCTGGAAGGACTTTGAGGAGAGTGTGAAAGTCTAAGGTTCCAGGCTATTTGCACAAGCCTGATGGCATCTGGAGAGACTGGAGACTTAAAGAAAAATGTTATTGGAAACTGAGGGCAAGGGGATCCATTAGGGGAACATGGGCGCTAGGTGGGAAGGAGGCTTTTCACTTGAAACTTTTTGAATATTTAGAATATTATCTATATGAAAAATAAGCTGATAATATGTAAGTGATAATTTTTGAAATAAGGCTTTAGAAAACTAGATGTGATGTCACATGCCTGTAGTCTCAGCTACTTGGGAAGCAGAGGCAAGAGGAGTGCTTGAGCCCAAGAGGTCAAGGCTTGTAGTGCACTACGATTGCACCTGTGAATAGCCACTGTACTCCAGCCAGGGCAACATAGTGAGACCCCCATCTCTAGTTTTACTAGTTTTGTTTTTGTTTTTGTTTTGAGACGGAGTTTCACACTTGTCGTCCAGGCTGGAGTGCAGTGGTGCGATATTGGCTCACTGTAACCTCTGCCTCCTGGGTTCAAGTGATTCTCCCACCTCAGCCTCCAGAGTGGCTGGGATTACAGGTGCCTGCTGCCATGCCAGGCTAATTTTTCTATTTTTGGTAGAGACAAGGTTTCACCATGTTGACCAGGCTGGTCTCAAACTCCTGACCTCAGGTGATCTGCCTGCCTTGGCCTCCCGAAGTGCTGGGATTACAGGCGTGAGCCACGACACCTGGCCTCTATTTTTAAAATAAATTAATTAACGGCTGGGCGCGGAGGAGGGGAATCAGTAAGGAGCATCCCTTTTCCTCAGTGTGAGTTCTAATCTATTGAGACATAAAGGAGTAAAATAGGTACGGATTGCAGTGTCACCCTCATTGCAATGAAGGTGCAGGATTGAGGGTGTGGCTTAGATGAACCAGGCAACAACCAACTTCCTAATGTCATACCCAGAATTAGACCCACCTGTCTGGTCATAGGCAGGACTGAGACATGCGGGCCTCACTGCAGGGCTGGCTGCCGACGGGAGGCCCCACCCGAGGGAAAGTAGGAGGCAGGTAGAGCTAGGCTTATGCTGTCCTCTGCAGCTCACAACCACCTCCTCCTTCCAGGAGGGGCTTGAGGGGAAGGGGGAGAAGCCAGGAGGCTGTGACACTAATGGAAGAAACACACGGAAAGGAGTCTTTTCCCCAGTTCCCAAATTATCAAGATTGTAGTGTTTCTTTCTCCATATTAAAGTAGCTCATGCCAGCCACATTTCAGGGCCTGGTGCTCAAAAATAGTAGGTGCTGAATACAAGCCAGCCTCCTTTCCTCCCTTCTCCATTCAAAATCTTTCTTAACCAGGGTAGGAAGAGATTAGCTTTCCCGTCCTCTCTAACATACTTAGACTTTATTTCTCACTGGGATTGCTGAATTTCTCTTCCTGTGTTGCAATTCCCCAAGCGTGTGACTTTCATCTGGCAAGCCTGGCCCTGTGGTGTTGGGATAGTGGAATTGTGCATCATGCGTTACATTTCTGCACCAAGAAGTCAAACTGCACTTAATAGACCCAGCTGCCCTGGCCCCGCAGAGGGTCTGCTCTCCCTCCCAGCTCTAGGACCCATCCACCTTCCTTGTGCTCCCCTTCCGACAGGTGGAGGACATTCATCTTCTTTTTTGGGTCACCAGGGGATTGAACTCCTTTCTCATGTTTAGGGGACTCCCACCACTTTATGGTTTTATCGGGAGGAGGTCCCCACCTTCTACTAGAGAAACACTCTGTTTCCCCTTTCTCCGCCTTCCTTTTGCAACTACCGCCAGGACATGTGGCCAGGGTTGGCCCATCAAAGGGGCTTGTGGGGGTCTGAGGGAGGCCAGGACTCCCCAGAATGTCTACTGCGGATGGTGGGCAGTGCAGCACATCTGAATTCCTGGCACAGCAGGGGCTGCTGAGCCGGCTGGGGACACATGGAGGTTTCTCTGCACACCGGGCTCGGGTTCCATCGGGGTGTTTTCCCTGACTGTGCTGCTTTAAACCTAGTTTTAGGGTCTTGTGGTGGTTCTGTGCACTGCCTGTTTACCTTCTGATACATTTTCTTCTCTACTCAGGCAGTCAGTGTCGGTGGTTTGTAGCTAGGAACAATGACAGTGATGCAGTCATTGAGTCCCTAACTTGGTCTTCCAAGCCTGATGTTCCCGTCGGTTCTCCCTTGAAGTAAGAGAATACGCCAAGCGTGCAGAGGCCACGTCTCGAGGAGGACATGGCGCTCTCACACCACCTGCAGCCTCTCTCCCTTGGTGGTGAGGAAGGCGCTGCTGTGGACAGTGACTAACTCAGCAGAGGAACCGGGCGTACTGGTCTTCATTTCACCAAAATCAATCCGGTGACCCTCCGGCAAGTCACTTCACCTGTCGAGATTTTCTCACCTGTCAAATGGTCTGGGTGGAGGTGCCAGACCAAAAGATGCCCCAATTTTAATACGTTTCGGTTCTCGAAGCTGGAGTCTCATTTCACTACTTCAGCTTCATGGAGTGTTTTTTTTGTTTGTTTGTTTTTCCTGTCATAACTTGCAGTAACCATAGTGCAGCAACAAAGCTTGATGGACTATTACTTTTTTTTTTTGAGACGGAGTTTCGCTCTTGTTACCCAGGCTGGAGTGCAATGGCATGATCTTGGCTCACCGCAACCTCCGCCTCCTGGGTTCAAGCAATTCTCCTGCCTCAGCCTCCCGAGTAGCTGGGACTACAGGCGCGCGCCACCATGCCCAGCTAATTTTTGTATTTTTAGTAGAGACAGGGTTTTACCATGTTGACCAGGATGGTCTCGATCTCTTGACCTCGTGATCCACCCGCCTCGGCCTCCCAAAGTGCTGGGATTACAGGCGTGAGCCACCGCGCCCGGCGATGGACTATTACTTTTATTGCACCTGCCAGTCCTGGTTTCCAGCCCCAGACTCAGCTGCGTCCTAGCTTTAAAAGTCCAAGAACCAGGACTTTGCAATTGAGGGATTACAATAATGCATGTTCAAACTACACCCGGGAACTGGGGGTTAGAAACTCTGCCTGCTTCTACTTATGGAAGGTGTCCCCTTTACTTATGATGGCGAGTGGTTTATAGAACAAGCCCACTCAAGCTCACTGGGGCTTGAATCCTGGCTCTGAGTGGCGGTGAGTGGCCTTGAATGAGTGACCTCGTTCAGGTTCCCACATGCCACTTAATTCTCTAACTCATGGGGTGGGGCTGACTTAACCTTCCCAGGAAGGTTGTGAGTTTCTCAGGTGCAGGGGCTGTGACTTAAATACATTTCCTATCCCCCTATCTTGACCCTTCTCTCACCTTGACACATATGTGTACCTGTATAGAGGAAGAACATCTCTGTAAGACCCACCCAAGAAACTGACCACAGTGAGTGCCTCGGGGAAGACCGAAACCAGGAGGAGATTTACTCTTACGTTACATTCTTGAATATATTGCCATGAACATAACAATATTTTAAAAACTGCCTAATAAAGAAATATGACAATTCACATCTCCATTTTTATTTCATTTTGTGGAGGTAGCATCCTATATTTATCCAACCCCCTATTTAGGGGCATCCTGATTTCTACTTCTTGCCAGGGGAAGTTGAGTCACCTCTCATCAACCTGGAAAGGCTTCCCAGAGGAGGTGACTTCTGGCAGATGAGTAGGAGTCAGATGAGGCAGGGTAGGACATGAGGAGAAGGTATTCTAAGCAGGGGGAACTCATGAATGAAGGTGGGAGGTGGGAGAGTGTGGCCCTTGTGAGGAAATGCAAGGAGGGAGAGGGGATGGGTGGCGATGAGGCTGGAGGGGCCGACAGGGCATTTACGGCTCTTGCAGCACCCTAGGAGCTTGAATCTTGAACTCGATCCCAGGCACAATGGGGAGCCATTGAAATAATCTGGGGCTGGCGGGCGAGACTGATCAGCTGTACAAGTCAGCAACACTGTTCCAGGAAAAGCAAGACTTAACCAGTTCTTTAGCTGTATCGGTTACCAAATACGCGTTTACTCATAAGGAGGGCTGGTTTCTCACTGCCACCTCTCATTCCAGCCTGCTGCAGGCTCCAGATGGGAAACAGGCATAGAGCTATGGGAGCAAAGGACACTCCTAACTCTGTAACAGGCCTCAAGAGTGTGATGGAGAAAGCCTTCCCAGGCTGAAAACTCAGACTCAGGAGCTCCCCAGACAGGCAAAGGCTGGAAAGGGCCTTCCAGGCAGAGCGGACTGCGGGAGGAAGCTCAGAGCACATGTGCAGGGAATTAGGCTTGACAGGTGGGAAGGGGCCATGCGCTAATGAGGTTGGTTGGTTGGTTGGTTTTTTCACATTTTATATCACTCCCTATGATGTTGGTTTTTATTTATTTATTGAGATGGAATTTTGCTTTTGTTGCCCAGGCTGGAGTACAATGGCACAGTCTTGGCTGACTGCAACCTCTGCCTCGCAGGTTCAAGTGATTCTCCTGCCTCTGCCTCCTGAGTAGCTGGGATTACAGGTGTGCGCCATCACGCCCAGCTAATTTTTGTATTTTTAGTAGAGATGGGGGTTTCACCATCTTGGTCAGGCTGGTCCCGAACTCCTGGTCTTAAGTGACCCAGCCACCTTGGCCTCCCAAAGTGCTGGGCTTACAGGCGTGAGCCACGGCGCCCAGCTGAAGTTGATTTTTACTGAGCTATTTTATAAATCATCTGGGGCACTTCAGAAATCCCCAGACCGACCCAATCAGAACTTCCAGGTGATGCCTTTAATCTGATGACTTTGGGAAACGCGGCTGTAGTCTAGACAGAGAGTTCTCTAGTGTAGTTGCTGGCTAAAGCTGTAAGCAGGGGCCCCACACACGCTGCAGAACCTGTCAGTTTGGTAGGGCTGGGAATGAAGGCGGACCAGTTCTTCCTGTGAGGTGCAAATAAAAACTGGAAAAACAGCGAGACAGACATATCCAAGTTCTTTCTTGGTGTGGCTGAGGTTGCACCATGTCAGACTTTGGCCATTCCTGAAGCCCTCTCAGCAGGGACCTCTGTTCTTGCCAAGAAGCTAGAAAGAACTAGAGGACAGATGAGTCAGAATAGAAGGGCACGAGGTTTCTGGGCTTCCAGGGGTGCTCACCTCTCCCTCAGGGCTTCCCCTCCTGCTCTTCCCCTTTCTCAACCCCACCCAGGATTTCTTTCTCCCTATAAGTGAGAACCCCCCCACTCCCTAGCCCCCACTCTGCAGTCAGCCTGAGGATGCAAGCAGGAAGCTGTTGGAGCTTGAGGGAAGGGAAGCAGGAGTGAGATGCCCGTGATGCTGATGTCTTCGTTCTCTGAGCTGGATAGGAACTAACCGCAGGGCAGCCTGCTATCAGCAGCACTGGTTTTTTTTTTGTTGTTGTTGTTGTTGTTTTTGTTTTTTTGAGACGGAGTCTCATTCTGTTGCCCAGGCTGGACTGCAGTGGAGGGGTCTTGGCTCACTGCAACCTCTGCCTCCCGGTTTCAAGCAATTCTCCTGCCTCAGCCTCCCTAGTGGCTGGGATTATAGGCATATGCCACCAGGCCTTGCTAATTTTTTTTTTTTTTTTTTTCATTTTTAGCAGAGATGGAGTTTCACCATGTTGGCCAGGCTGGTCTTGAACTCCTGACCTTAGGAGATCCACCTGCCTCAGCCTCCAAAAATGTTGGGATTACAGGCCACAGCTCCCTGCCCAGCAGCACTGGTTGTGCAGGGCAAACGTCGTTTGTCTGGAGTCAGTCATATGGCCTACATAAGATGTGGTCCCTCTGGCTTCCCGGCTGGGCCTGGCACTTGGAGCTGGAGAAGGCACGTTGACAAGGGTGAGGCTCCCTGATGATGTGCAGTGCTGGCTCTCAGATGGTAACGTCAGGTGCCTTTGTCTCGGAGAACCCTTCCCATCCCACTACAGTTACCCAGCAAACATTGATTTGAGGCCCTGCCGTTCTGGGCATGGGGCCCAGAGGAAGAAAGGCATGACCCCAGCCCGTGAGTGTTGGCTGAGAAGCACACAGAGGCAAAGCGGCTGTGATGAGCAGGGAGAGGGCTGAGACGCCCTGAGGACAGCAAGGAGGACACTAACCCGGAAGAGGGGCCGCAGAGATGCCTGAACTGAGTCTTGCAATGCCAGCCGAGCTGCTCACCCCAAAATAGTTTTTTCTGACTGAACAAACCAGCCAGCGGGAAGAGACTGCAGTGTGATTTCACGGCTAAAACAGGAGTGTTTACAGATCTCCCTTCTCCAGAGACCCTTGTGCTTGCCCCCCACCCCCAACCCACCGACTCCCACAGTACCTCCCGAGGGAAACAGCAGAAAAGGCCCCAAGGGGAGGTATTGCTGGAAGCCGGGCGGTGGGGAGAAGCTGCTCAGTCTTTTGCTGAAGGGTGGAGTGGGGAAGGGAGCTGGGGTCCTTCCTGGCTGTTGAACTGTGCTCTGCCAGAGCTGGTCCCTGTGGCACAGGTAACTCCACAGACAGTCCCGAGGGCTTGGAGGGGGCTGTCCCTCAAATCTCAGCATCCCACTGCTGCTGCTCTGCCCACCAGACCCACTAATCCTGGCGGCCACTCATTCATTCGCTGGTTTGTTGAATTAATAGTGAGGGGCACCTTCTCCTACATGCTAAAGATACAGCCACGGACAAACAAAGACCCCACAGGCCTTCGTTCTAGTGGGGAAGACAGAGAATGATCAAACGAGGAAAGGAGGAAGACAAGAAAGGGAAAGGGGGAAGAGGTGGACCAGTCATGTGGGAGGGAGGGTTCAGTAACAGCAGGCATGGGGCAGAGGCCTGAAGGAAGGGCAGGAGGCGGGAGAGAGGGGAGAGGAATCCCAGCCGGAGAACAGCACCTGCAAAAGTCCCGAGGCCAGCCTGTCCCGGGAGCCCCCGAGGGTGGGCGGAGCAGGAACTCACTGTGCCCGGAGCCCACTCGTGCATGCCTGGGGCCCACTGCTCCCTAGTGCCGCAGTTAGGCAGATTGCTTCATCTCCCTAAGGCTCAGCATCCCTGTCTGTAAAATGGGAAGAATGGTGTTACCGCACCATGGTGTTCCATGTACTTTTTCTAAATAAATGGCAGCTATTAGCGAACTTTCCCAAAGGGGATTTGAAACAAGACACTAGTCTTTTTTCTTTCTTTTTTTTTTTTTTTTTTTTTTGATTTTATAAAAATATCTTAAATTACACCAACAGCAACACAGGCTGTGTGTGGGTGTGTGGGCATCAAGTACTAGCAACCACAAATCACACTCACACCTTCCCCACTCCTCGAAGGCGGGGCTTGCCCTCATCACTCCAGAGCTGCCTTACAGGCACCAAAAGCAACTGGGAGGAGCCAGGAGCTTGGCTGGGTCTGGGTAAGAGAATGTCAGAGCCAGAATTAGGCTGCAGTCATCTTCAGATGAAGCAGAAAGTTTCTCTTTGAATGGACACTTCCTTCCAGTTTCTTTCCATTTGAGTAAGCAGAAACCTAAAGGGTTTAAGCGTTTTTCAGAAAGTTTGGAGCTATGGCTAGTGTAAGGAGACAGCATCTCCCTTTTCATCTTTGGTTTTGAACGTGAGTCACTGGGAGGTCCCTCGGCGACTGACCTAGGTCTTTGGAAGGGTCTCAGGGATGTCAGCAGGTTGTAGCAATCCTGCTGTGGCCCCTACCCCAGCGGACAGCCCAGGCCAGGTGATGGATGCCACAGCTGATCTGGAATGTTCCGCCCCATTGCCCCGAGGCCAGCCCTTCTCCAACCTTCTCAGGAGCCATCCCACCCAGCCCATGCCCCCTGCCGCCCAACTCATGTCCCTCATCAGAGCATAGCACGGCCCAGCTGTCTCTCCTGTAGGACACACAGGCCTCCCTGCCCTGCCTGGCCCAGTGTTCGGCTCTCTCAGAGCCCAGCCCATCCTACTGCGGGTCAGCGATGGTGGGAGTGATCAGTGCAGACCTGTCCTAGAGGAGCCTGCCAGAACAGGGGAAGAAGTCACGACAATGAGGAAATCTTGTGCTAATTTTTTTTTTCTTAGAGTCTTGCTCTATTATCCAGGCTGGAGTGCAGTGGTGTGATTTCAGCTTACCACAACTTCGACCTCCCGGGCTCCAGCAATCCTCCCACCCCAGCCTCCCAAGTAGCTGGGACTACAGGTGTGCCCAGCTAATTTTTTTTTTCTCTTTTTTCTTCCTGGCAACTTTCATTTAATAATTTTTTTTTTTTTTTTTTTTTTTTTTTTGAGACGGAGTTTCGCTCTTGTTACCCAGGCTGGAGTGCAATGGCGCGATCTCGGCTCACCGCTACCTCCGCCTCCTGGGTTCAAGCAATTCTCCTGCCTCAGCCTCCCGAGTAGCTGGGACTACAGGCACGTGCCACCATGCCCAGCTAATTTTTGTATTTTTAGTAGAGACGGGGTTTCACCATGTTGACCAGGATGGTCTC
>PVKV010010447.1:0-49225 GCA_004027835.1 Alouatta palliata | reverse complement strand
CATTTAATAATTTTTAAATTTTTTGTAGAGATGAGGTTTTGCCATGTTGCCCAGGCTGGTCTTGGACTCCTGGGCTCAAGCAATCTACCAGCCTCGGCCTCCCAAAGTGCTGGGATTACAGGCAAGAGCCACCCTCACCTGGCTGGAGTGTTGAGTTAAAGGAAAAAAAGAAAAGTCTTGGAGGCCAAAGGTGAAGCCCTGTGTGGAAGTTGACCTCCAAGCGGGAAGCAGGCAACCCAGCACAAGCCTATACTCCGCTGGGGCTGAGAGAGAGGAAAGGCCCCTGCTGCATGGGGAAGGCAGCCTCTGACTGTGGCTGATGGGCTGGCAGTCGGATAAGGACTGGCTGGCAGGAATGGGCATCTAGCTGCCTCTGCTGCTCCCGTGGGCTGGGGATGATGGTGCCAGTCAAGGCTGCATGGCTGTCAACAGGCAAAGTGGCTGGGTCGGGGTCTGTCAGCTACAGTGGCTGAAACACACAGCAGCATCATCAAACCCAGTCTGAGATAGTCATGAAAGAGATTTAGAAAAAGACAGTGATTTTGTTCCCCATTTGCTTTTTCTAAAAACACTCCTCTCTAATTGATGTTTGATAGCAATCGCTCTCACTTATTGCTCATTTAATGTGTGGCAGGTGTTTTCCTGCAATTAGCTCATGTAATCCCCACACAAATCTTATGAGGTCTTATCACTGTCTTCACTATACAGATAAGGAAATGGGAGAGTTTATCTCCAGGGAAGTTAAGAAACTTTACCAAATAACTTGAGCAAGGTTTAAATGGAGGTCTTACCCAGAGACAACTTTAACCACCAGACTATCTCTACTGCATTTTCTTTAAACAGCTCTTCAGAACAGGCTTGACCTGGCTGCAGGGTCTTCTTCTGATTCCCAGTTCTTTGGATTCAATCACATTTATTTATTTATTTATTTTATTTATTTATTTTTTAATATATATACTTTTTATTGCATTTTAGGTTTGGGGTACATGTGAAGAACATGCAAGATTGTTGCATAGGTACACACATGGCAGTGTGTCAATCACATTTAAATCAGTCCTCCTGTTTCTACCTTAAAAAACCAATGCTTATAATATTTACATATTTATTAGGACTCTCTATCTCTGCAATGGTATGTTTCCCAGATAATTTTTCTCATGAAACCCAGAAGAGTGAGAGAAAGAGAAATATTGATTGAAGCCTATATTGTGACAAGAATTTTGCTGAATAAATTTTTTTTTTTTTTTTTTGAGACAGAATCTTACTCTGTCGCACAGGCTGGAGTGCAGTGGTGTGATCACGAATATTTTTCAAAATATTAGATCACTAGCTAGAGTTTAGAGACCCTTTGTCATGAAGAGAGAGTTTGATGGGATGGAATTGCTGTAATGTCCATACTTGCTTACGTTTACCGAAGGTTGCAGTGTCCCCACGCATCACCTTCCACTGGGCAATTTACCTTCGCTCACTAGGCATTGGCTAGTGGAGAAATGGTTTACATTTGACAAAGAGGCCGAAAGCACACAACGCATCTCTACTTTAATTTTTCAAGAAAAACACCTGCCCAACCTTAAAAAATCAGTAACCCTGAGAATAGGGACTACCATGAAATTGTACACAGCTAACTGGGATTAGAGTAGACCTCAGAGCTTTTAGTGACATCTTCTGACCTCTGCTGGACACATCTGGGATTGCATACCTCCTAGGTCCTTGAAAGTAATCAGCAGAGCAAGAATCTTGAAGTTTACAGAATGCCTCATCTAAATCTCTCATTTCAGAGATGCAGAAAGTAAGATTAAATGGGTTTATGTAACCTACACAAGAGCACACAGCTACTTAGGCATATTCAGGACCAGCACCTAGAAATGATTTATTGCCCAATAAACCACATATGCAAGTATTGATTAACTTCATTGGAATGAATAAATACTCTTTGGATTATCTGTAGAGAACCATCATTTTTAGAAACAGGAACAGCTGACATAGCAAAGTGGTGGTAAGAGTCAAAATTAGAATTATTTGAGCAAGGTCATAGTTACCTTTATATCCCGTATCCCACATCCCCTAATCCCATAATTCTGTAATTATCTTCAGTGACCGTTTGGTGATGTACATAGAGTAACAAAGAAGAGAGTCAGAGAATTCATTTTCACAAAACCTCTCTTTTAGCTGCAAATTTCTCTCCCTGATTGTAGTTTGTTAAAATGAGTTTGTCTTCCTAGAGGAAACTTCAGCTGACCATAGGAAATAAGACTTCCAGGGTTAAAAGGATTGTTCCTTTCAAGAACTAACTCTGCCAGTGTCCCTGCAGAGACACATGGAACCCAGGGGAGGTGCCTAGAGGTCTCTGATGCTTCTTCAGCCAGGAGTTTCAGGTCTTCCTATTATATCCAGGCTGTATCTAGAAGAGAAAGCTGAATGACCACTGAACTATGTAGTCAAATTATTCCACATTTTAGAATCTCCAAGTGCCTAGTGTTAACTAAAGGTGTAGAGTATTGTATGTGAAAGAACATAAGCTCTGTAGCCATGCAGTTAGCGGCTGCTTCCTAGCTGTGTGAGCTTAGGTAAATGACTTAACCTCTCTAAGCTTCAGTGTCCTCATCAATAAAACAGTAATCATAAATGATACTTTTCTAGAAGGTTGTTTGAGAATACACGAGATTGTATGTGTGAAAATCCTTAGCACAGTACCTGGTGCGATGGGCCAAGGTTAGGGATAATGTTTGATTTCTTGCATGGAATTAAATATACACCAGATTGTTGTTGTTTTTTTTTAAGAGACTGGGTCTCCTGGCTGGCCACAGTGGCTCACACCTGTAATCCCAGCACTTTGAGAGGCCGAGGCGTGTACATCACTTGAGATCAGGTATTTGAGACCAGGCTGAAACATGGAGAAACCCTGTTTCTACTAAAAATACAAAATTAGCCAGGTGTGGTGGCGCATGCCTGTAATTCCAGCTACTCGGGAGACTGAGGCAGGAGAATTGCTTGACCAGGAGGCAGAGGTTTCGGTGAGCCAAGATCGCGCCATTGCACTCCAGCCTGGGCAACAAGAGTGAAATGCCATCTCAAAATAAATAAATAAATAAATAAATAAAGAGACTGGGTCTCAGTCTGTTGCCCAAGCTGGAGTGCAGTGATGCAATAACAGCTTACTGCAGCCTCAAAGTGATCCTCCCACCTCAGCCTCCTGAGTAGCTGGAATTACAGGCACATGCCACCATGCCTATCTCATTTATTTTTCTTTTAATTATTTGTAGAGACAGAATCTTGCTATGTTGCTCAAGCTGATCTTGAACTCCTGACCTCAAGCGATCCTCCTGCCTGAGCCTCCCAAAGCACAGGAGTTATAGGTGTGGAGCCACCACACCAGGCCTACAGCAGATTTTTTTTTTTTTTTTTTTTTTTTTTTTGAGACTGAATTTTACTCTGTTGCCCAGGCTGCAGCGCAGTGGAGTGATATTGGCTCACTGCAGCCTCAACCTCCCAGACTCAAGCAGTCCTCCCACTTGAGCCTCCCAAGTAGCTGGGACCACAGGCACCACCACACTTAGCTAATTTTTTGTATTTTTTTGTAGAGATGGGTTTCGCTATGTTGCTCAGGCTGGTCTCAAACTCCTGTGCTCAAGCGATCCACCCACCTCAGCCTCCCAAAGTGCTGGGATTACAGGCAGGAACCATTGTGCCTGGTCTAAAGAGTCTCTTTAAGGCATTTGTGAAAATAGCCTTGTCCATCTTAGACTGTTTTATTGGGTCTTTGAGATATAGAATTGAGTGTTTCTCCATGATAAATGTATAAGTCAGCACTTTTTTGTGAGAAAAATAAAACTAGCATAAATTCCACCATTAAGATCTAGTGTAGGGGCCAGGCACAGTGGCTCATGCCTGTAACCCCAGATTTTGGGAGGCTGAGGCGGGTGGATCGCTTGAGCCCAGGAGTTTGAGACCAGCCTGGGCAACATGGCAAAACCCTGTCTCTACTAAAGATACAAAAATTAGCCAGTCTCATAACCCAGTCTCAAAATTAATTAATTAAAAAATAAACAATTTTAAAAAGAGACATTTTAAGTGGTTTAAAACATCCCCACTCCAGATTTGTTGTTGCTGTTTGCTTTTTGTAGTTTTGTTGTGCCTTCCCCACGATAAAAAGAGCTCTTAAAACTTGGCAGCTGGCCGGATGCAGTGGTTCACACCTGTAATCCCACCACTTTGGGAGGCCTAGGTGGGCATATCTCTTGAGGTCAGGAGTTCGAGACCAGCCTGCCCAACATGGCAAAACCGTGTCTCTACTAGAAACACAAAAATTAGCCGGGCATGGTGGTGGGTGCCTGTAGTCCCAGCTACTTGGGAGGCTGAGGCAAAAGAACTGCTTGAACCCGGGAGGCAGAAGTTGCAGTGAGCCAAGATCATGCCATTGCACTCCAGCCTGGGCAACAGAGTGAGACTCCGTCTCAAAAAAAAAAAAAAAAAAAACAACTTGGAAGCTAAATTGGTTGTGTGTGTGTGTGTGTGTGTGTGTGTGTGTGTGTAAACATTTCAGACATTTGCTAAGCACATTTCCTTCAAGAAGAGAAGAAAGAAGTTTTTGTCAATAAGAAGCTGTGGACATGATGCCTCCCTGAGTTAATGAAATCAACCCAGGCTATTTTTCGTTGCCTGAGGGAGGAAGCGTACACCCCTTTCCCTTTAAGGTACTAGAGATTGTCTAGTCCAGCATGCTTTGTGGAACCCTGCAGGAGTCACAGCAGGCACTACTGAGAAAGTGCCAAGAGGACACCATTCCCTTTAACCAGAGCAGCACTGCGTCGACCAGTGTTATGATTTATCTTCTCCCATAAGGAAGATTTGTTTGCATGAAATTTCTCTGTGGCTGAAACATATTGCAGAACACAGATTTAGGCTCATTCCCTAATTTTACATATGAGGACACAGGCTTGGGGAAGTGAAATGAATCATTAAGTGAAAGCAGAGCTAGAAACAGTACCCAACGTCTGTGTCAGTCAGGGGTCTCGGTTGCTGGTTACAGACGCCAATTCTGGATAACCAAAGACTCATAGGGGCTTGCAAAATTGACAGGAGCCTGAAAGTCAGGCTTGGAAATGGCCAGAACCACAAGCACGCTGGAGGGCCAAGAAGCTGGCAGGGTTCACAAAAAGCCCATAAATCGTCTCATAACCAGAGGAGTCTGTTCAAAATGTTGATGCCTCTACTGCCTCTTTTGCAATGCGTGGCACCAACCTTCTCCTCTGATATGGTTTGATTGTGTCCCCACTCAAATTTCCTCTTGAATTGTAGTAGCTATAATCCCCACAGGGACTCTGTGGGAGGTAAATGAATCATGAGGGTGGTTACCTCCATGCTGTTCTTGTGATAATGAGTTCTCACGGGATTTGATTTTCTTTTTTCTTTTTTTTTTGAGATGGAGTCTCACTCTTATAGTCCAGGCTGGAGAGCAATGGTACAATCTCAGCTCACTGCAGTGTCTGCCTCCCAGGTTCAAGTCATTCCCCTGCCTCAGCCTCCCTAGTAGCTAAGATTACAGGCATGCTCCACCACGCCTGAATAATTTTGTGTTTTTAGTAGAGACTGGGTTTCTCCAGGTTGGTCAGGCTGGTCTTAAACTCCTGACCTCGAGTGATCCACCCGCCTCGACCCCCAAAGTGCTGGGATTACAGGCGTGAGCCACCACGCCCGGCCTCTGATGGCTTTATACGGGGTTTCCCCCTCTTTGCTCTGTACTTCTTGCTGCCGCCATGTGAAGAAACACGTGTTTGCTTCCCCTTCTGCCATGAATATGTTTCCAGAGGCCTCCCAGCTCTGAGGAACTGTGAGTCAATTAAATCTCTTTCCTTTATAAATTGCCCAGTCTCAGGTATGTCTTCGTAGCAGCATGAGAAAGGACTAATACATGCTCTTATTCTTACGTCACTTGATTTAAAGTCCCAGGAGAGAGTCCGTGATTGGCTGGGCTGAAGTCACATGCTCACACTGTGGCTGAACCGGAGCCAGGAGAGACAGGTCTGGCCCCTTGAGCTTCCATAGCGGGAGCACTGCCCACAGTTAGCCACCCACATCGGGGAAGGGTAATGCCCCAAAAGGAATTTTGGCTATTGCTAAGGGGAAATGGATGTGGGCAGCCCAACGGGCAACTAAAGCGAGCCTGATGGCCCATAGCAGATCCTGATAACAAGGACACTTTGTCTCAAGCAGGAAGAGCTATAGCAGGGAGAGAAGGATCTTTGCTGATGCGGAGTATCAACAGGGTAAGCCTCTTTTCTGCAGTTACATTATTGCTACAGTTGTGAAAACCCTAACAGTCTCTATACACTCCACTAGCTCATCCCTAACTGAAACTATTCAATAATCCTAAATCCGTTGCTGAGCAGCCACTCTTTTAGAATATTACTTTATAAAACATAGGCGTGGGTCCAAAGTCAGGATAAAAAATCGATTGAGCCTTTAGGGAAGTCAGAGTTTTCTGGAGAAACAGAACCAGTGGGGTGCATATGCACAGGGAGAGGGATTTAATTTTTAAAATTAGCTCATGCCATTGTGGAGGCTGGCGAAGTCCAAAATCTGTAGGGTCAGCAGGGAGGCTGGAGATCCACGGAAGAGCTGCAGCTGAGCCCAAAGGCAGTCCACTCACAGATTCCCTCTCCTTCTGGGCAGGTAATTATTTTCCTGTTAAGGTCTTCAACTGATTGGGTGAGACCCACCTACCTTATCAGTGGTCATCTGCTTTACTCAAAGTCTATTGATTTAAATGTTAATTTCATCTAAAAAATACCTTCACAGAAACATCTAAAATAACATTTGATCAAATATCTGGGTATTGTGGCCTAGCTAAGTTGACACATAAAATTAACCATCACAGACAGGTCTCAGAGAAAGAACTGGGAAGGTCTGAATGACTTTACAGCCAACTGTAGTTACAGAGTGACCTTGGGCAGTCACTTTCCTCTCTGAGCCTCATTAACTGTAAGATGAGGGGTTTGAATTGGGTGGCCTCTAAGGGTTTGGGGATAAAATGGCAAGGCGAGTGTGAACATCTAGTTTATCTCCCCTCCCTGATTCTCATGGGGGAATTTCCAACAGAGTTTCGGATGGCAGGGACTGGATCAGACACGGAAACTAGGGACAGTGCTCGTTAAGGGGTTTCCTACCCAGCACGCATTTCTGGCTGCCCTGCAGTGTCCCAGCTTTTATTGGGATTCCCACCTTCCCTCACATAACCCATGTGCTTCAAGACTGACCTCACTGCCAGCACTGGCGATTGATCCAATTGGCCTAAGCAGATTTCTATCCCCAGCCATTGATTGTTTCAGGAATCCAGGCCTGAGTGAGTTCTCACATGACATCTCCCTGGACACAGGGATGGGTTCACTGAGGGGTTGGAGTCACTGAGCTGTAAGGAGACGTCTGCTGGTGGCTTCAGGGACATGACACCCTGGTGCGGAAGAGATTTCGGCCAGGAAAGCCTGTCTTCCTGGGAATGCTGTCACATGAGACCTAGAATTGTGGCAGCCACCTTGCCGCCAGCATAAGGGAATCCAACCCCGGGGAAAGATGAGTCTGGGGAGTCCCAAGAACTCCCCAGTCCCAAGAACTGGGACTCACATTCCAGATTCCCAGATCTGGGATGTAAGTCCCAGTTCGAATTGCCCCACATCCCAGCCCCCACCCCTACCAGTCACGGACCTTTGAATCGAAGGAGCCGATAAATCCTCTTTATTTCTGTTACTGTAGCAAACGGAAACCTAACAGAGACACTATAAAGGCTACCATTCCAATGGTTCTGGAATCGGTGCTGGGACAACTCTGACAGAGCCCTTCTCTCCTGTCTTTGACCGGGGGCGGGAAGACCCAGCACTCATGTCTAACAGCTACATAGGCTACGACTTCTAGCAAAAAGGCAAGAAGGCTTTTGAAGAAAGTGTTTAAAATAAACTACTATTTCTAAATGTTCTTAAACAAGAAAGGAAACTTTGAAGAGGAACTTTTCTACTTCCCACGTGTACTATACAAACCTAATGGTATAACCTACTATACACCTAGGCTACATGGGATAGCCGATTGGATAGGCTACCAACTTGTATATGATGTTACTTACTGTCTTGAATACTGTAGGCAATTGTAACACAACGGGAAGTATTTGTGTATTTAAACATAGAAGTGGTAAGGTAAAAATATGGTATACAAGATAGAAAATGGTACACCTGGATAAGGCATTTACCGTCAATGGAGCTTGCAGGACTGGAAGTTGCTCTGAGTGAGTGAGCGAGCGAGCGAGTGTGTGAATGCGTGCGTGAGTGCGTGCGTGCGTGAGTGCGTGCGTGCGTGAGCGAGTGCGCAAGTGCGTGAGTGCGTGCGTGCGAGTGCGCAAGTGCTTGAGTGCGTGCGTGCGTGAGTGCGTGCGTGAGTGCCTGAGTGAGCGAGTGCGCGAGTGCGCGAGTGCGTGCGTGCGTGGTCCGTGCGTGCGTGAGCGAGTGCGCGCGTGCGTGCGTGCGTGGTCCGTGCGTGCGTGAGCGAGTGCGCGCGTGCGTGAGGCGAGTCACCAGGAAGGCGCAGGACATTACTGTAACTACTGTGGACCTCATAAACACTGTACACTTAGGCTACCCTAAATTGATTTTTTAAAATATTTTTATTTCTTCCATAATAAATTAACCTTAGCTTACTGTAACTTTTTAACTTCATAAACTTTTTAATATTTTTAAACTTCTGACTCTTGTAATAACCCTTAATGTAAAACACGCATTGTATAGCTGCACGAAACTATTTTTTTCTTCATACCCTTATTCTATAAGCATTTTTCTATTGAAAGGTTTTTTGGAGTTTGTTTTTTGCTTTTTAAACTCTTTTGTCCAAAACAAAGACACAAGCACACACATGATAGCCTGGGCCTACAAATGGCCAGGATCATCAATATCACTAATATCACCATCTTCCACCTCCACGTCTTGTCCCACTGGAAGATCTTCAGTGGAAATAACATGCATGGAGCTGTCCTCTCCTGTGATAACAATGTCTTCTTCTGGAATACCCCTGAAAGACCCAGCCATTCCACTACTAAGTATTTATCCAAGAGAAATGAAAGTGTAAGTCCATGTAAAGACTTGAATATGAATATTCATGGTGGCTTTATTTGCAGTAGCTCAAAACTGGAGACAACCCAAATGTGCATCAATAGGTGAATGAATAAATAAATCATGATATATACACACTGAGGAATAACACTACTTGGCAATAAAAAGGAATAAATTATTGATACAACCTGAGGGATAAGTCTCAATATAATTATGCTTAGTTAAAGAAGCCAGACAATAAAATTGCTGGATGATTCTATTTGTATAAAATTCTAGAAATAAAAATTAATCTATAGTGACAAAAAATGGTTAGTGGCTGCTTGGGGATGGGAACAAGGATTCAGGGAAATGTGAGAGGAAAGGGTTGCAAAAGAACATGAGAAAAGTTTTGGGAATAATGGATATATGTTCACTATTTTTAGGGGTGGTGATTGCACAGGCATATACCTATGTCAAAACTTAAACTGTTCACTTTAAAATGTACTGTCAATTGTAGATCAGTTACACTTCAATAAAGCCAGGCACAGTCGCTCATGCCTGTAATCCCAGCACTTTGGGAGGCCGAGGTGGGGAGATCGCTGGAGCCGGGGAGCTCAAACCAGCCTGGGCCACATGGTGAAATCCCATCTCTACCAAAAATACAAAAATTAGCCAAATGTGATAGTGTGAACCTGGGGTCTTGGTTACTTGGAAGGCTGAGGTGGGAGGATCACTTGAGCCTGAGAGGTGGAGGTTGCAGTGAGCTGAGATTACACCACTGCACTCCAGCTTGGGTGACAGAATGAGACCCTGTCTCAAAAAAAAAAAAAAAAAAAAGACAAAAGGCATGTCTTTGATTATCTGACTCTTTTAAAACATCCTTTAAAAGAGTTTCATATTTTTATATTTTAAACATCCTTTAAAAGAGTTTAACTGTTTGCAGATATTTTGGGCATTTGTGTTAGGTTAATTCCAGGATACAAGATAATTTCTGGTGCTACTGTGACATATCTCAATTCATATTTTCTCATTACTTATTGTATCAGTAGTATCAGTTATATCACTGATGTATGGCTGTATAATAAACGACTCCTTAAACTCAGCGAATAAACACAACCATGTTGTTACTCATGATTCTGGGGGTCAGAGTTTCAGGCAGTGCTCCACAGGAAGTGCTCCACATCGCATCAGTGGGGTGACTGGACTGTCTTAGAGGCTTCATTCACATGTCTGAGGGCCTGGTGGTGGGCAGGAGAGCAAAGGCACATGACAAAGGGATGAATCGAAAGAGGCATGATTCACTGGAGAAGGCTTTTAATATTTTACCTTTGTGAGGAGGAACACAGTATTGGTTAGACTTGAGGGTCAAGTTGACTGGGCCATGGAGTGCCCAGGTATTTGGTCACACATTATTCTGGGTGTTTCTGTGAAGCTGTTTTTGGATGAGTTCAACATCTGAATTATAGACTGAGTCAAGCAGATTGCCCTCCATAATGTGGGTGGGCCTCATCCAATCAGTTGAAACCCTGAACAGAACAAAACGCTGACCATCCCCCAAGTAGAATTCTCCTGCCTGATGGCCTTTGAAATGAGTCATTGACTCTTCCTGATTCTACAGCAGCTTCTTGGCTTCAGATCTAAACTGGGACATCGACTGAAACTTGGGCAGATTTGGATTTGCCAGCCTCCATAAGCATAAGCTAATTCCTTCTAATAACTCCTTTATTATTTCTTATAATAAATGAATGCATCCTACTAATTCTATTTCTTGAGAGACCCATGACTAATATAGCACTATTAATTTTTTAAGTGATCATTTACATGACAACCTTGGGGAACTTTATTATTCTTAAATTTTTTGCTTCCCTAATAATCCTTACACCTCTAATTTATTTTTCTTTCCTTATAATGATGGCAGAGACCTCCGATACTATAATTAAAGGTAGCTTTGACAATGGGTATCCTTGTCTTTTTTTCCCCATTTTAAAGCAAATGAGTTTGAAATTTCTCAGCTAACCATAATGTCTTTCTGGAGGTTTTTAGTAGATGTCAAGTTAAGGAGGGTATTCTAACTTTCTTTCTTTCTTTCTTCTTCTTTTTTTTTTTTTTTTTTTTTTTTGAGACAGAGTCTCACTCTGTCACCCAGGCTGGAGTGCAGTGGCACGATCTTGGCTCATTGCAGCCTCCCCCACCTCCTAGTTCAAGTGATCCTCTCACCTCAGCCTCTTAGTAGCTGGGATTACAGGCACCCGCCACCAAGCCTGGCTAATTTTTGTATTTTTAGTAGAGATGGGGTTTCACCATGTTGGCCAGGCTGGTCTTGAACTCTTGGCCTCAAGTGATTTACGCACCTCGACCTTCCAGAGTGCTGGAATTACAGACGTGAGCCACTGCGTCCGGCCCTATTCCTAACTTTCTGATAGTTTTTTTTAAAAAACATAAATAGCTGTTTACCTTTGCCAAGTGCTTTTTCTGCATTCACTGAGATAACTGTATGTTTTTCTTTTATATTGATTATTTTTCTAATGTGAAATTACTTTGATAGGCCCTACTTTTTGTCCTCTTTTGTATTTGCTTTACTAATATTGTATTTAGAATTTTTATGTGTTTGCTGTTAAGTAAAATGAGCCTATAATTTTATTTTCTTTTACTGTTTCATATGACTTTAGAATCAAGTTTATACCAGTTCCACAGAATGATTTGGGTAACTTTCTATTTTTATTTTCTGGAAAAACTTGCACAAGATATGGGGTTTTATTCCTTGCAAGTTTGGTGAAACTTACCTACGGAATTATCAGGACCAGAGAATTTGAGGGACAGTGAAGGATATCTTGATTGCCAATTTTCCTTCCTTTCTTTCTTCCTTCCTTCTTTTTTTTCTTTTTTGAGACAGCGTCTTGCTCTGTCGCTGGGGCTGGAGTGTAGTAGTGTGATCTCAGCTCACAACAACCTCCATCTCCTGGGCCCTAGTGAGCCTCCCTCCTCAGCCCCCCAAAATAGCTGAGACTACAGGTTCATGCCATCACACTCAGCTAATTTTTGTATTTTTTTGTAGAGATGGGGATCTCACTATGTTGCCCAGGCCGGTCTCGAACTCCTGAGTTCAAATGGTCTACCAGCCTTGGCCTCCCAAAGTGCTGAGATCACAGGCATGAGCCACCACACCTGGCCCTTTGTTTTATTTTGTTTTATTTTTTGTTTGTTTGTTTGTTTTTGAGGCAGGGTTGTCTCATTCTGTCACCCAGGCTGGAGTGCAGTGGCACAATCTTGACTCACTGCAATCTCTGCCTCCCAAGTTCAAGGGATCCTCCCACCTCGCCTCCCTAGTAGCCAGAACTGCAGGCATGCGCCACCACACTCGACTAATTTTTATATTTTTTGGTAGAGACAGGGTCTCACTATATTGTCCAGGCTGGTCTTGAACTCCTGGGCTCAAGTAATCTGCCCACCTTGGCCTCACAAAGTACTGAGATTACAAACGTGAACCACTGCACCCAGCTTACCTATTTATTTTCTTTCATTTTATTGCAACATTCAGGTTTTCTATTTCTTCTATGCCAATTTTGGCATTTTATGCCCTTCTCGCAGTTTATCATTATCTAGATTTTAAACTGTACTGGCATATAGTTGATAGCATTTTTTTCTTAATTTTTAACTCCTCTTTTTGTCTGTATACTATCTCTTTTTCATTCCGTGTTGTAATACTTTGAATTTCCTTGGTCTCTCTCTTTCCTCCCCATGACCAGTCTTTTGGAGAATTAGTTTTTGTTTTATTAAACTTCTCTATAATATTTTGTTCTCGATTTTATTGATGATCATTCCCTTCCATCTTGTTTCTTTAGGCTAACTCTATTGTTTTATTGTTTCTAAATTTTCAGTTAAACAGTTCATTAAAGAAAAGCTTTTGGTCGGGCGCGGTGGCTCACGCCTGTAATCCCAGCACTTTGGGAGGCCGAGGCGGGTGGATCATGAGGTCAAGAGATCGAGACCATCCTGGTCAACATGGTGAAACCCCGTCTCTACTAAAAATACAAAAATTAGCTGGGCATGGTGGCACATGCCTGTGGTCCCAGCTACTCAGGAGGCTGAGGCAGAAGAATTGCTTGAACCCAGGAGGCGGAGGTTGTGGTGAGCCAAGATCGCGCCATTGCACTCCAGCCTGGGTAAAAAGAGCGAAACTCTGTCTCCAAAAAAAAAAAAAAAGAAAAGAAAAAAAAAAGTGTATTATGAGAGATCAATTCTATTTATGCTTACTAGATCAAGCTTATTCAAATCTTCTTTATCTTTGCTTAACTTTTTGCCTATTTGAAATACAGTTTTTGAAAGAGGTGCTTTAATATGTAGAAATATTAATTTATTTTTTCACCCCATACTTCTGCCAGTTACTAGTTTTTATTGTCTAGACCTATTTTGTGTAGTGGATGTTCACTCCTGAGGTCAGGGGTTTGAGACCAGCCTGGCCAACACAGTGAAACCCCGTCTCTACTAAAACTACAGAATTTAGCCAGGCGTGGTGACACATGCCTGTAGTCCCAGCTACTCGGGAGGCTGAGGTAGGCGAATCACTTGAATTCAAGAGGTGGAGGTTGCAGTGAGCTGAGATTGTGCCACTGCACTCCAGCCTGGGCAACAGAGTAAAACTCTGTTTCAAAAAAAAGAGAGAGAGAGAGAGAACCTACTTTTGTACAACCCTGCCTTACTCATCTCATGCTAATCCCAGCCCAGTAAAACTTTCCTACAGAAACAGGCAGTTGGCCTACAGGCTGTAGCTGGCTCATTTGACTTTTTGAAATATTGCACTACAGTGTTATTACTCCTGATTACTGAGTTTTCTGGGGCCCTTTTAACCCATATCATCCCGGCCCTGATCTTGCCTAGGTTCTATGTGCAACTCAAAGAAACAATATCCATATAACACATTTTGGCCAGGCACAGTGGCTCACGCCTGTAATCCCAGCACTTTGGGAGGCTGAGGTGGGTAAATCACGTGGTCAAGATATCGAGACCATCCTGGCCAACATGGTGAAACTTCATCTCTACTAAAAATGCAAAAATTAGCCGGGCATAGTGGCGAGTGCCTATAGTCCCAGCTACTCGGGAGGCTGAGGTAGGAGAATCGCTTGAACTCGAGGAGTGGAGGTTGCAGTAACCCGAGATTGCACGACTGCACTCCAGACTGGGATGGACTATGTGGGGAAGGGAGGAAGGAACAGGTAAGGCAGAGAAAACATAGATAAAGGACTCTGGTGAAAGAGAGCAAGGCCTGCGTATCCACCTTCTAAGGTGTTGTGGGAAACATATACAATACTACCTGTAATACACAATAAATATGTGGACAGAACAAATAATAAGCTAATAAAAACTAACATTTATTTAGCCCTTATTACATTCTAAGAACCTTAAAAATGTATGAGGTTAATTAACGCTAGCTACTATAGCAAAGAACCCCCAAATCTCCGTGGCTTAATGCAACAAGGATTGATTTCTCCGTCACCTCACAGTGAATGTGAGTTGAGCAGCTCTCTCAGGCAATCTCCTCCTGGCTGTGACTCAGAAATCCAGGCTCTTTCTATCTTGTAGCTCCATAACCCCCCCAGAGCCTTCTGGAGGTTCTCTCCTAGATCTTTTCTGATTGCCCAACTAGTGAAGAAAGAGCATGAAAGATAGTGTGGGACATTTTGGGAACAGGCTTGTAAGTGGCATACATCACATCCACCCCTGTCAAGTGGCCAGAACCGTGTCAACCTGGTCCCAACCTGATTGCCACAGAGCCAGGAAAGGTAGCTGTCCCGTGCATGGCGTGACTCTAGAACGTGTTTCCTTAACCATACTCAATATTTTCCAAGAAATCTGTGTTAAGAATCAGACTTAAGTGCTTATATGACAAGGTACTCGTCTGGATGAAAGACAAATCAAACAGAATTAGATAGAAATGGTCATCAGATTTAGGAGCTTACACCCAAAGGGCCATCTCTGGCCAGGAAACTCACAAATTTAGAGCACATTGTGTTGAAGAAGACCATTAAACCCAGGCAGTGATTGCCAACTGCCTGGGACTGGAGAGGGGGCCAAGGGAGAGATTTCACATTTCTCAGGTGCTCATGTAGTCTGGATAGGCATATTCTAAGGTGACTATTGTTTTAATATGTTTTTAGTCATGATGTCCCATTTATTTTGAAGTTTTGAATGAAATTGGGGTGGGGCATGGAAAGAAATACTTATATTGTTCAAAGGGGATTCAAAGAAGGTTGAGAAACTGCAGACCAGGAAAGGGAAGGGAATTATTTACCAGGGGCTGAATTTATGTGTGTGTGTGGGGGGGGCGGAAATAAAGGAATCATAAAGGTATGATTTCTTCCCGTTCTCCTTCCCCCAGCCTGAACACATTTCACATTTTTTAAACTTGATGGGAATTTCCTCCTCAATCTCTGGCCTTGGAGAGAGAAAATTAGGGAAAGAGAAGACCAGGAATGAAAAATTGGAGGGAAATAGGAGACTCTTAAATAAAAGGAAGTTGCTTTGAACATAGGGGAGGAGAAGATATCATCAAAAGCCAAACTCTAGACTTATGTTTAGGTGTTAGATAGTGTTACTGGAAGGTTGGAAAGCCCAAAGAAGTACCAAAAAGATTCCAAAACTAAGTTTCAAAAAAGGGATAGGTAACCTGGTGGTTTGAGGTGGGTTCTGAGTGTGACATGCCTCTGGATAGGGCTTGGAGATTTGGAGTGGTGAGAGTGAACAGTGAATAACAAAAAGTAGGTAAGGCTTAATGAGGGCTCCCACTCACGAGATTAGCCATGTGAATTTCATCTGCTTTTAATCAGCACAACATTCCCATGGAACATGCACCCATCTACCAAAGATCAAGTGGCCAAGCTGGGATTTGAACAGTCCTGGGCCCAGAGTTCAAGCTAGAGTTAGATGTGCCTGACCTGTGTAATGGCTTAATTAAATGTTGGTGTTTATGCCGTGGAAATGCATACAGCACAATCAGTTAATTACTTTTTTTTTTTAACAGCCTGAACATTAAATACTTTCTCCTTTACCTTTGCTCTGGGCTCCCGCTCTGGGCTCCCACTTGGAGAGAGAACCTTTGCATTCTTAAGGACAATCTGCTTGTTTCCAGTTGGACAGCTTGGCGAGGAAGAGTGCCAATTCCTAGAAATCTCCTAATTACTGCCAACGTGAGCCAAGTGAAAAGTTGTTTCCATTTTCTGCAGAGAGTTAAAGTTCCTTTAATCCCAGCAATAAACTGGCTTCCAGGAGAAAGGACTGTTTGAAGGTCTGTGTCAATTATATGGTGATTATGAAATTCATGATATGACTAATCCAGTGGCTGAACCTATGATTATCTGGCACGATCCAAGAATCTACAGTGTAACAGGCTCTATGCCTCCATTAAAGAGAAGACATTTTAATTCTGTGCTATACTTCAGATTACTTCTCTCCTTTCTATCTTCTCTATCAAAGAGAGTAGCCATTTATAAAATGGTTTCTGTAAGCCATATGAGCTATTTTGTGTGTGTGTGTGTGGACGATCCAGAGCTTGGGAATTCCAGTGTGTTGCTTTATATAATTTGAAGTACCATAAAGACCTTTGACCTAGAAGACTTCCTTTGGTGATATGTATGTCTTTTCCTGTAATTAATTACAGTCTACTGTTAGACTACAGGCTATCATGGCAAGCCTTTAGCTTTCCAAAGCACTCTTTATTTTTGGACCATTCTAATTTGTTTTCTTAGGAATACTATATATATTTTTTGTTTGTTTGTTTGGTTGGTTTTTTTTTTGGGTTTTTTTTTGAGACGGAGCCTGATTCTGTCACCAGGCTAGAGTGCAGTGGCACGATCTCAACTCACGGCAACCTCCACCTCCTGGATTCAAGCAATTCTCCTGCCTCAGCCTCCCAAGTAGCTGAGACTATAGGTGTGCGCCATCACGCCCGGCTAGTTTTTGTATTTTTAGTACAGACGGGTTTCACCACGTTGGCCAGTGTGGTCTCGATCTCTTGACCTCGTGATCCACCCGCATCGACCCCCAAAATGCTGGGATTACAGGCGTGAGCCACCGCGCCCAGCCAGAATACTATAGTTTATAAACATTAATCAAAATCCATTTGCAACAAGCACCTATAAACATCCCAGTTTCAAAAATCGGGAAGCAAAAAATTTTCCTCAAACTCTGCAGTCACTGACAGTGTTTTGGAGAAGAGTCTAACAATCACTGAATGCTTGCAACTTCCCAACGCCTTTCAGAGATGAAGGTCCGTGGTTCTTGTACACATTTTGTGTCCCGTGGCCCAGCTTTCCTGGCCAAAGCTGAGTGGACCAAGGATTAGTGACTGATTAAAAAGCTGCCATCTGTAGGTTAGACAGCAATGAGATGGCCTCATGCAAGAGCCTGGCAGGAAAAGGGCGCCCTCTACAGGACGGCTCTCACTGACCCAGTTTGACTGCTAGAGATACTAGAATCAGCAGTCAGACAGAAGAGGAAGTCAAGACAGTCACAATAGAGAGAGAAGTCTAGAGTCTGCAGCAAAAGTCACCTTCTGCTGAGAGGACAGCAAATAACCAGGTATTTGCCTTGTATTTCAAATGCCTGTTGGTTTTCTTGATTTCCTACTGTTTTCTCTATGTAACCTTCTAGTAAGTCCTCATTGACTGAGGAAACTAGAACTCGCTTTCCTGACACCTGTAGTAGGCTGAGTAATCCCTAGTCCCCAGAACCTGTGAATATCAGCTTATGTGACAAAAGGGACTTTGAAGATGTGATGATTTAAATTAAGGATCGGCTGGGCATGGTGGCTCACGCCTGTAATCCCAGCACTTTGGGAGGCCGAGGTGGGCGGATCACCCGAGGTCAGGAGTTCAAGACCAGCCTGGCCAACATGGCGAAACCCCATCTCTAAAAAAATAAAAATAAAAATAAATAAATTAATTAATTAATTAAGGATCTTGAGATGGAGAGATGATCCTGAATTATCTGGGTGGGCCCAGTGTAATAATCACAAGGGTCCTTATAAGAGGGGGCAGGAGGGTCAGAGTGAGTAGCAGATGTGACCACGGAAACAGGAGGTTGGAGTGATGTGAGGCAGGGGCCGTGAGGCAAGGACTGCAGGCAGCCTGCAAAGCTGAAAAAGGCAAGAAAATGTATTCTCTTCTGAAGCCTCCAGAATGAGCCATTTCTGCAAACACTTGGCTAAATCTCAGTGAAACTGATGGTGGACTTCTGGCCTCTAGAACTATAAGGTAATACATTTGTGTTGTTTTTTCCCTTTTTTTTTTTTGAGACAGGGTTTTGCTCTTGTTGCCCAGGTTGTAATGTAATGGCACGACCTTGGCTCACCACAACCTCTGCCTCCTGGGTTCAAGCGATTCCCCTGCCTCAGTCTCCTGAATAGCTGGGATTACAGGCATGTATCATAATGCCCAGCTAATTTTGTATTTTTAGTAGAGACAAGGTTTCTCCATATTGGTCAGGCTGGTCTCAAACTCCCAATCTCAGGTGATCTGCCCGCCTTGGCCTCCCAAAGTATTGGGATTACAGGCATGAGCCACTGTGTCTGGCCACATTTGTGTTGTTTTAAGCCACTAAATTTGTGGCATTTTGTTACAGCAGCCACAGGAAACTAATATGCCAACTGACAGACTAAGCCAGAGGTCAGTATTTTCTGTGTTCTTTCGTTGAAGAAGACAGACAATACCTTAAGCACTTAACCGTTCTGCCTATCAGCATTGTGAGAAGTTCTCTGATATGCTTTGAACAGGTCATTATATTTTACCAAAAGCATATAAGGGAGAAAATGGGAAACTAGGCAATGAATAAAAATGACAAGAGAGTTGCCAATGGGGCCACAGTTACTCAGAAAACGCACCGTAGGAGTGATCTTTGTGGCTAAGTGGCTCACGCCTGTAATCCCAGCACTTTGGGAGGCCAAGGCAGGCAGATCGCTTGAGGCCAGGAGTTCAAGACCAGCCTGGGCAACTTGGTAAAACTCCATCTCTACTAAAAATACAAAAAAAATTATCTGGGTGTGGTGGTGCACGCTTGTGGTCCCAGCTACTCAGGAGGCTGAAGTGGGAGAATCACTTGAACCTGGGAGGTGGAGGTTGCAGTGAGCCGAGATTACTCCATTGCACTCCAACCTGGGCAACAGAGTGAGAGCCTGTCTGAAAAAAAGGAGCAGTCTTTGTAAGGAGAAAGAATTTGATGTTATATTTTTAAAACTACTAATGACAATGAAAACAGATAAGAAACTGGTAAAACTGAAACCACACTTCACCCAGGGCTGTACCCATCACACAGTCATTTTTCATTAATTCAAAATCTGTCTGGAGAGATATCTCAATGCTCTTGTTAATTACTTCTTTCAAGGCATTCTCCTCATTGTAAGTGAGCACACCCCTGGGTACCATTCTATAAGTAAGTACGTTAACGACTATATGCAACATACTGAGCCAAGTACTTATACACATAAACTGGCTTTCTGGCGCACCTTTCAACTCTCCCATGATAATTTCTAGAGAAGGCTGTGCCAGGTAGGTGTGCCTGTCATCCTCAATAAAGACCCAAGTGAGGATTCTTTTCTGTAAGGCTTCAAGTTCAGTCAGCTCTTTCTGCTCGTTCCTCAGAAAAGGCTTTCTGCTGCCAAAGAAAATAAAGCTTTTTAAAAAAACACAACAAGTTTCCACTCACGTAGTATATTTTAGAATAAATGCATTTTGAAGGCAAGGGGCAAGTTTTTGTACATACTTTTATTTATCCCTTAGTAACCTGAATATGACTAGTAAAGAAATGTTTATGCTATAGTAATAAGGATTATCCTGATAATTACTGCATTGATTGTTTTGATAATTACTGTGTTCTCAGTTGCAGACCACAGAATTCACTCTAGCTAGTTTCAATGGAAAGGGACTACAGCAGGGTATTAGGTAGCTTACAGGATTTCCAGCAGTGTCAGAGAAACAGGCTAGGATAGCACACAGCCAGAAACAACCCCAGCAGAAATGCCCAACCATGAACAGGACTATTCTCATAGAAGCCCCACTGCTGCTGCTCACCAGTCAATACCTGTGATGCTAGGGGCTGGACGCTGGAGCTTCTCTCAGAGCTCTTTCACAGCCATGTCTGTGAAAAGACGGACCCACCTACATGTGCTGCCACTTCACTTAAATGACTGTCATCTTCCTATCTTCTGCTGGGCAGAACCTGGGTCATAGGCAGAACCCTAGCTACAAAAGAGTCCAGGCACTGTAGGTTTTATAAATGCAGATGTTGTGTGGACCCATCCATGGAATCTGCCACAATGACCATATGGATTTCAGGCAATTTGTGTGTCAAAATGACAGTAATTATGAGTTATATGAGAATAATAGCTAGCAATTTCCAGTGCTTTCTAGTGCTTAATATCTTCTAAGCCTGATCTCATCTAATCCTCAAAGCAGCCCTATGAGGTAGGTACTATTCCTATCTTTGGACTGTAAGTGAAGACATCAAAGGACCAGAGAGGTTAATTCACTCACCCAACATCTCATGTTAGAAAAGCCAGGATTCAAACTCCAGTCTGTCTGAATGAAAGCCTGCGCCTTCAGCTAGTATACTGCTAATGCTTTACTAATTATTATTTTTAGTTCATCTGTGAGGGGCAGCTTGACTAGCGAATCTGGGTTTCCCATTTCTGGAAGACTTTGTGTCCACACTGGGACTCTGATACTTGCATAACTGGAAATGGAAGTGAGGTCTTCTGAATGTGGACTGCAAAGGAGAGGTCAGCTTCTCGCTATTTTACTTTTTCTACCAGTAAGCAACAGGCAGGAAATAAATGGCTTTCCCTCACATTCCCCGCTTTGAGACTCTCACTACACTTTTAGTGGGAGTTCTCACCTTTATTATCACTGTCTGGGTTCTCCTGTGGAACTGACTGATAGTGATTCATATAGTAGACCTGTGCCAAGGTCTTTTGCTGGACCACAGTAATAATAAAAGTTTTCATTATTTGCAGAAACAAGCCTGACAAGGAAGGAGCAAGCATGTCCCAATAATTAGCAGCACACCTGTGATGAGGGTTTTGAATCCTCCTATAGCTGGAAACCATTGTCCAAACATAGACCTAGGATTAAATTTATGCTAACCCTGCACTGGCACATGTGCCAATTTGACATGTCCTTTGCAGTGTTTCTAACTACCTGACCTTGATTATTTATTTGCAGACAACAATTAGTTAAACTAAGTTGAATTTTCCACGTACCCCTCCCTTCCCTTGGCTGCTAGTAGGTAGTTTAAGGCCAGCTGATTTTGATATATAGCGTTTTTTATCTGCATTTTTATCTGTTGAGCTAGAAAAGTTAACGCTTTTGTCAGTTTTATTGGTTGTTAACTTCAAGACAGCTTGTAATTGAATGATTCCATTGAGCATGTAAATTGGGGTACGGTTACCCCATGAGCCATCCTCCACCCAGGTGGCAGGTCCATAGTACTGTATTAGTATCTCAGGAGGCCACTTACTATCTTTTTTGAAATTGCCTATGGCTAGGCTTTATTTATCCCGAGAGGTATACAGGGAAACCCAGTAATTCTCCAGTTTTTATAGGTAGCCAAAATAAGGAAGGTTTAGAGGGTTTATAACAAACATAGGCTGCCCATCGCCGGGACTACATACCTTATACTGAGTAGCATTATATAAGCATGTTCCTTTTAGGGTTTCCTTGCATTTATAATAGCTATAGAAAAGCAGGACCCTAGTAATTTTTTTGCTCTACCTTGGTGATCTGATGTATACAGGCACAAGTCCATAGTTTGAAGAAAAGAGTGTTTGTCCCACACTGGAAGTCTTCATGCTTCAGCCGTGCGTAGACCAGTCAGCTTCCGGGGTGTGACTGGAGCAGGGCTTGCTGTCTTAGCTCTCCTAAGGTCTTGCATGGGTTACGGAGATCTGGCTTTATTTCCCAGGTGTCTGGTGCTGCAGGTTTCACACGGCTGTGATGTACACACGCAGGAACGCCCGTGACCTTCCCTAGCAACATATAGGGAATGGACACAGTGAGGTGCAAGGTCATAGTTGCCTGGTTAACCAAGCACAGGCCCTGCTCTGGTTGGTAGTCCTTGGTCCCCAGCTTGGGGATGGGCAGGAGAGGCATGTTCCAAAGAGACTGGCAAGGAACCATAAGCTCAGGTATCTAAGATGGACCTGGATGTCCTTAAGAGCTTCCCTTGGGACCCGGTACTGCTTTTGTCTGACTAGGAGTACCCCTGGCTTTACTTTGGTAACCACTGGGGCTTGGCTTACTGCCAACCCTGGAGGGTTGTCTTCTGCCCAGACCTGTGGCCATTGCTTGGGCAGCGCAGCGGTTAATTCTGGTCCCGGCTCAGTCAAGAAGAGTCTCTACTCCTCCTCCCAAGGGACTGTAAGAGCCATAATAATCCATGCCTTAGGCAGTTTGAGCTGCAGGGAGCCCTTATTAGTGAACCCGATAGTAGCTTTTAGTTTGCTTAACAAGTTTCTTCCCAAGAGCATTAGGGGGCAGTCTGGCATGTACAAGAACCGATTATAATCTTGTGGCCTCTCACTGAACAGATCCGTGGTAGGCAAAAAACCTGCTTCTCTGAAACTCCAGTGGCCCCAATGATGTCTATTGTCTTGCTGGACAAAGGGGCTACGGGTTGGGTCACCACCGAGTGCTCCCTCTTTCTCTTTCTCTCTTTCTGTTTTTAAGTTGGCCGTTTCACATGCTGTTACACTAGCTTAGCAGTGTTACATTGCCCTATCTTGGCTGTCGAGCCTGGCCACTCCCACACACAGCTGCGCAGCCAGCTCTCCCTTGTCCTCAGGGTTAGCAGTTGAACTCTTGTAATCACTGATTTTCCTTTTTACCTTTTCGTTTGCCACGAGCACTGCTGCAGCTTGTCCTCTCAACCACTGTGGCGGGGAGCGGGTAACACTAGCTACGGCCAGCTGTTGATGTAGGGGAACTGGTCTGGATGTCCTGGCTTGCCTGTAACCTTATGCCACGCTTTGGAGATAAGAGACCTATCCAGGCTTTCTTCTGTGGACCAGTCTACCTCTAATGCTGGCCAGTCTACTTCACACAGAGTTCTGAACTTCTCTGGTGTTACAGTGATGCCATAATTTCCACTAAATCCCTTCTTGAAATTCTTTAGCACAGTTCCCAGCGGACTGGGTTTACTCTGCATCCTCCCCATCTCCCTCTGTTAGGATGAGAACAGCACTCCCACGAGGTAGAGGGGCTGCTCACTGACTTCGTCCGATGTTACCACTCCGGACTCTGCCCTCCACCCTCAGACTCCTGCCTATTACAGCACGCCACTCTTTCTGTTCACTCACTTCAGACCAGTAGGACCATCCCCCTCACAGGAGTGTTTCAGACGCTGCTTGGCATTGAAGAGTTTGTTACTCCCCCCACAATACCTAGATTGTGAGAGCACCTCCTTCAGCCTTATGCAGTTCACCCCGGGTCCCAGCTGGCCCCACAATTCTCTCAGAGCGTATAGCCCACTCTAACAGACCTGCGGCCCCCACGCTTTGCTGCTGATGAGCCCAATTGGGCCCCTTCACACTCGTTCACATGCACACACCTCCCACCATCCAAGTTCTGTGAAAACATGATTACTGAAACCAGTTACAAAGAGACAAAAATCAAGTTCAAAGTGCCAAGACAGATTGGCACGTCATGGATGATCAGGCCATGCTTCCACCCAAAAGTGGCAGGCAAGTTTCCCAGGACTAATCCTACCGTGTTTCTGATGTCCAGACCATCCGGACTCCAAGCACCAGTTCCTTCTCAGTGTTCAGCCTTTGCACGGATCTGCCACAGGGCCTGCATTGCTGTGCTCTGGCGAAGCGTTCCACCAGGGCTAATGCCTACCCGGGAGCACTCTCAGGACTGCCTTGCCCAAGTGGTCTGGAGTCCCCCATGGGGATGCTCTGCAGGGCAGGGCAAAGCTGCCTGGGAGGCTGTCCTAGCCATCCACCAACTGAAAACTCGCTTCCCCGTCAGGGAACCAAAATGTAGCAGGACATGCAGCAGACAAAACCTCTCGAACACCGAACTGAGAAAGGAAGTGGCTTTTTATTCAGCTGGGAGCTGCAGCAGGCTCATGCCTTAAGAATCAAGCTCTCCAAAGAGCAGGTCCTTTCCCTTTTTCAAGGGCTTACAACTTTGAAGGGGAAGCAGAGGTGTAACTGTGTTATTGCCCATTGGCCAGGCAGCTGACCTCACAGTCTTCGGCTTTCATTGATTTGCTAACTTACATTTGGTGCATGTGGGAAGGGAAGAAGGGGAAGGGTTACAGGAGCTGAACAAAGGCAGTAAATCACTGGGTGGCAGATGCAACTCTAAGCGGGGGTCTGGATTGTGCAAACATGGAGTACATGACTGGGACAGGTTCCCGGGTCAGAGGAAGAACATTCTTCTGCTACATTTTCAAGGTTTATAGATAACGTAGACACCAGTTACAGAAGGGGAGTTATTTTCCCAGCCCTCAGGCCTCACTGCAGCAAGGCCGCTGGCATCAGCTAGTCGCCTGACTGCTGACTTCAGCTTCTTGCTATTTTACTTTTTCTACCAGCAAGCAACAGGCAGGAAATAAATGGCTTCCCCTCACACTTAGGCATCATAGCAGCCTGAGAGCTCCCCAGCCTAGAAGTTAAGCAGGGTCAGGAGTTAGTTGGGCTTCAGTGGGGGAGTGCTTGAAGAGACTAGGGGCTAGAAGCTTTTGGCTTGCCACTCCCTCACCATTTTTTCGCTTGTCACAACACTTCTCAACCAACTGCTAACTCTCTGGCCCTCCCTTTTCAGCATGCTTGCTCCCCCACCCTGAGGCCAGGGACCTCCCCATGGGGGTCCATCATGGCAGCTGCCAAGTATAATGGCAGCCTGAGGTCACCCCAGCTAAGAGCTTAGCAGGGTGGGGACTGGCTGGGGCTTGGATGGTTCAACACCTGGGGAGATAAGGGCCTGGAAGCTTTTGGCTTCCTGCTCCCTTCTTACTTTCTTTTGCTTGTCACAATGCTTCCTAACTAACCCCTAACTCTCTGACCCCTTTTCATCCCCATGCACCCCTGCTGTGGCCCAGGACCTCCCCGTTGGGTTCATTTCAGCAGCTACTGGGCACCATAGCAGGCTGAGGGCTCCCCAGCCCAGAAGCTAAGTAGGGTCAGGCTTTGCTGTGGCTTGTATGAAAAACCGCCTGGGGATACTGTGGGCCGGAGGCTTGTGGCTTCCAGCTCCCTTTCCACTTTCTCTCCTTGCCACAATACTTCCCAACCGCCCCCTTACTTCCTGACCTCCTATTTCCTGCCCACCTTCGCTCCACTGCAGTTCTGGACCTCCCCTTGGGGCTCTGTCTAGGCAGCCCCCAAACACCATAGCAGTCTGAGAGTCAGGGCCGGTTGAGAACCGTTGCAACGAGCAGAGAAAGCGGGAAAAGAGCAGGAAGCCAAAAGCCTCCAGACCTGGTCTTTCCACATGGTACTACATCCAAGTGCCACTGAGGCCCAACCCTGCTTAGCTTCTGGGCAGAGGCGCCCTCAGACTTCTATGGCGACTGAGGGCCGCCGGAACCGCCCCCCATGGTGAAGTCCCAGGTCAAGGCTGGGGAGCAGGTAGGCAGGAAGGAGCGGGTCAGTCAGAAGGCGGATGGGAAGAGTTGCCAAAAGTAAGGGAATGTGGGAAGTGAGCAGGAGGCCAAAAGCCTCCAGCCACCGGACTCCCCAGGTCCGTTATCTAAGCCCCAGCCATGGCCTACCCTGCTCACCTTCCATGCTGGAGCACCCTCAGGCTGCTATGCAGACAGCAGTCAGCCAGGACGGGCCACCATGGGGAGGACCCAGTCCATGTTGGGAGCACAGGTTGGAGGGAAATGGTGTCCAGAGAGTCTGGGGATGGTTAAGATGTGTTGCAATGAGCAGCGAAAAGCAGGAAAAGAGCAGGAAGCCAAAAGCTTCCAGACCCGCTCTCCCCGGGCGCTCTGTCTCCTCATCTAAGCCTCAGTCAAGCCCAACCCTGCTTATCTTCCAAGCTCAAGCACCCACAGGCTGCTATGGCCCACAGGGCCTGCCAGGACAACCCCCTACAAAGAGATCCCAGGCTGCCGGGAATATGCCTGCAGGCAGGGGCTCAGAAGCTAAGCTGGGTGGGGCCTGGCAGGGGCTTGGATGGGGAACTGCCTGGAAAGACTGAGGCCGGAGGCTTTTGCCTTTTCACCTTTTTCAAGCTTTCCCTGACTTGTCCCAACGCTCCCCAACTGTCCCCTGACTCTGTTTCCCCTTTCCCGGTTGCCTATGCCTCCGCTGAGGCCCAGGACCTCCCTGTGTGGGTTTGTCTGGGCAGCCACCAGGTGCATAGCAGTCCTAGCGCGCCACAGCCCAAAAGATAAGCAGGGTCGGGCCTCGCTAGGTCTTGGATGGGGAAACGCTTTGGCTCCCCAATTCCTTCTGCTGTCACCCAGTTGTTGCAGTGCTTCCAAAGCATCTCCTGACACTCTGTCTCTCTATTTCTGAGTCCCGCCTGCCTGCACCCTGCTAAGGACAGGGACCTTTCCAAGGGAGTCTGTCCCGGTAGCCTCCTTTTGAGATGTTGACCACCACCGCTGGAAGTCTGGCCTGCAAACCCTGACTTAACACGGATGAATGAATGCACTCTCACACCATTACAGTGATTTAAGTAGGCTAGGGGTGGCCCTTGGCTGCTTTCAGAGGGCAAAATGCATCCAATCAACCAGGACCCTCTGTTCATCGACACTTTTATTCCCATAGATTTTACAACAGAGGTTCTAAGTTAACACACTTGTGGATAATTAACATGGTTAAGAGAATGGTTTTATGACTGATGAAAGCTTTAGGTTCCAGGGACCCAGAGTAAACACTATTAACAGTGATTTCCCTTTGATCTTCCCCTGAGAGGACCACCCACCACAAAACTTACATGAGTAAACAGTTAAGAATGGAGACAAAGGGATGTGGGGTAAACGACTTAAACCAGGAAGGCCTTTGATTGTCTCTGTCTCTTTCCTATGCTAATGTTATCGAGGTGGCTGCTTTCAGCATGCCTCAGTAAAATTTTTTGGCCTTCCAAAAGGTTTGAGATTACAATCAATAACTTTTCCTAATATTTAATGTTTTGCCAGCCACCCTGAGTGAGTATCAACATCTCCCCCTTTTTCTTTTCAACAATATCATGCTTGGCTGTCTGCCAGCCACTGATTCCTTCAGCTATGGGTCTGCCAGGGGAGGCAGTCCTTTCTTTTATTCTGGCTTTGCATCCTAGGATTAACAAATAACAGGACAACTATGAGTACAATAAGCAACAGTCTTTTCCAGTCAAAGAGCAACTCCCAGGAATGGGGGTCTCACCAGGAGAGATAATCTTGCACACCTTTCCATATTTTTGGCCAGATTATTTATAAAAGCAACTGTTTATATTGGCTTAGTAATAGATGCCACTGCCACGTTGGCAGTTGCCAGGATGACCATGGCTGAGACTATAAAAGCTGTAAGAGTAACTATGAATCTTTTGTGTCTGACTTGTAGTGTTACTTGGCAGTTCAGTTTACTCTATGCCATTAATGAGGAACTTCACTGGGGGTATGTAGATTTGTTTTAGTTGTTAGAAGCTGTAAAAGGGGTGTTGGTTTAAGTTAGAGGGCAGAAAAATGTGGATTAGAAGATGAGCTTGCTAGAGTGTAGCAAGTACAGGTTGCAGGCAGAGTGAAAGGATAAAAAATAAACAAATCCCAAGCAGGATTCACTTAGGGGCCACTGAAATAAAGAAATAAGCCAAGAAAGAGGAAGGTATGGGATGCAGGAAACAGAAAGGCAAAGGGAATTCCCAAGGATGATGAAGAGAAGTTCAGAATAAAATAGCAGGAACAATCAGTCCAGAGTGGAGCAGAAAGTATATCTCCAAGAAGGAATGACTGAATGAACGAATGAATCTTACTTTGATTAAATATAAATTATAAGGTACACACACACACACACACACACACACACACACATATATACATATATATATATATATATATTTTTTTTTTTGAGATGGAGTCTTGCTCTGTTGCTGAGGCTGGAGTGCAATGGCACAGTCTCGGCTCACTGCAACCTCTGCCTCCCATGTTCAAGCGATTCTCCTGCCTCGGCTGCCTGAGTAGCTGGGATTACAGGCATGTGATACCACACCCAGCTCATTTCTGTATTTTTAGTAGAGATGGGGTTTCGCCCATGTTGGCCAGGCTAGTCTCAAATTCCTGACCTCAGGTGATCCACCCACCTCAGCCTCCCAAAGTGCTGCTATTACAGGCATGAGCCACCATACCCGGCCAATGCAGATATACTTTTAAAGCTGCTGCAGAGATGTCACAACAAAAGATAAGGAACAGGATATACGCATTTCACCCTTAAATGCTCTCTGCTCTGTAGTTTAACTTACTGTTTTCTCCTGTGCTCACCTGTAATACCAAGTAATAATGACACGGCTAAAACCAATCCCAAACTGTGTTTTCCTGCTACTTGCTATGTAGCCCATTCCTGGCTTCCTCATTCTTTGTCTCATTCATTCCACAAAAATATAAGAAACTTTTGGCTGGGTGCGGAGCTCATGCCTGTAATCTCAGCACTTTGGGAGGCTGAGGCAGGTGGATCACCTAAGATCGGGAGTTCAAGACCAGCCTGGCCAACATGGTGAAACCTCCTCTCTACTAAAAATACAAAAATTAGCCTGGTGTTGTGGCATGCACCTGTAATCCCAGCTACTTGGGAGGCTGAGACAGGAATCGCTTGAACCCAGGAAGCGGAGGTTGCAGTGAGCCGAGATCACGCCACTGCACTCCAGCCTGGGCAAGAGACTGAGCCTCCATCTCAAAAAAGAAAAAAGGGTCTCTGTGTTGTCACAAGTGCAATTGTATCTCCTGTTCAGCCTGACCCATAGAAGTCTTGTTCAGTGACCACACTTAGTGTTCTGCAGAAACTGAAGAAATAATCCAAGCAATTAAGCTGGAATTTTGTTTCCGAGTTTTTGTTTTTGTTGCTGTGGTTGCATTCCAGTGGTCGAAGACCTCACTCTTGGTGACTGTTGTGGTCAGATGAGAACAGAGAGGGCTAGTGGGAGCCAACCATCTGCTAACCTGTCAACCCTGCCACAACCTGGACCTTATTTATCTTTGCCTGACATACAGCATTCTTGTTCAACAGGTATCCTTTTAGTTAAAAGTTGTAAGTTTCCTGTTAGTTGGGATTATTTTTGCTTTTGATGGAGAGAGAGAGAAAAAGTGAATGTTAATTCTAGAATCAAAGGCTTTAGCAGCGGCCAGGTGTAGTGATGCACGCCTGTAATTCTAGCTACTCAGGAGGCTGAGGCAGGAGAATCGCTTGAACCCAGGAGGAGAAGGTTGCAGTGAGCCAAGATCCCACCACTGCACTCCAGCCTGGGCGACAGAGCAAAACTCCATCTCAAAGAAAAAAAAAAAGGATTTAGCAGCCTAAGTAGAAGTTTCCCCAGGTGGTCCCTGCTAGAAAGATTCAACTAAGGGCCATGAATGGATCCATGCAGTGATCAGGAAAGGGATGAGCTTAGGGATAGGGTAAGGGACAGGGTCTATGTCAGGGATGGGACCTGTAAATGGTAACATAAAAAGCTGAAACTCACAGTTATAAAAGACATTAATGGGAAAACTCAAATGTGGACAACATATTAGATAACAGTATTCTTTCATTTGTTAAAATTCTTGACTGATAATTGTATCATGATACGGTAAGCGAATATCCTTAATCTTGGGAAATACTGTATAAATCTTCAGAAGTGTAGAAGTGTTTACAAATAAGGTACCACGATGGTGCAACTTACTCTCATGGTCCAATAAAGAAAATTCAGATATCAAGAAAGTGAATGTGGCAAACTAATAAACTTTAACATTTGGTTAGTCTAAGTTCAGGGTAAATGGAGATCTGTTGAACTGCTACTGTCATTTTTTCTACAGATCTGAAAATGTGTGGGAAAAAATGATGTTCTAAATTTCTGTAAGCTGAAATATTACTTTGCTATAGTGTAAAGGTCAAAATGTCCTGTTTCTTGGCTCTAGCCACATAGAGCTCCCCCCGCCTTCTTCTAGCCAGAATGCCTGTCCTCCAAACTGTCCAGAAAACAGGCACTGCTGTCCAAAGCCCTTCTGATACCTTTACATTTTCCCACCACCCCCACCGCCTTTATGGACCTGGCTCTCTTTTGGTGCTCCCATTGTACTCTATTACATAACAATTTCCCTTCTTTGTATTTATCCATTTACCTTTCTCTTTCTCAGGAGACTGACAGATCCTTGGAGACAGTGACTGTGTTGTTTTCATTTTCATCTCCAACATCTGGCATAACATGTGGCCTACAGGAAGTACTGTACGCGTGTTGCAGAAGAACAAGTGAATCAATGGCTTACTGGATGGAAAAATGGACAGTGTAGCTGCAGAATGAAAGCAGGGCTGGTTGGCAGGAACTGAAATGATCACAGTGTAAATGGGCTTAGGTTCTCAGTGTTCCAGACCCCAAAGTGTGGCTTAAGCACAATGTTTCCACATGAGAAGCTGAGAAACAGAAGACACGGGAGACTTCAGGGAGTTAGGAGTCAGAAGGGTGAAGAAATCTGGGGCAAAACTGAGTTCAAGTGCTGGGACAGCATGAGATAAGGCAGAGCAAGGATCATCACAAAGGACTGAAAACGGGAAGCAACCTCTTGAGCTCTGGATCTCACACTGGAGCACTGCATTTACTTCCTGTGAACGAATATCTCTTTATGCCAAGTCTTTTGGCAGGAACTATGTGGAGAAAAGAATGCCTAACACACAACCCTTGTCCAGAGGGTCTGCAGACGAGTTGCTATTTAGGGAAATCCACTGGGCAGTTTGTAGGGAGGTCACTCGTCCAGTATTTGAAAATAGATTTGCACTGGGCCCAGATAAGTCAAGACTAGAAGTGGAAGAGTGATCCAGACCCCAGGGCTGAGGATCAATGTGATGCCACAGCGACAAAGGCCAAAGAATGGCACCCTATAGGCTCCCTAGGATCTGTGCCCTGAGAGCTGCCCCTCAAAGTCTCCTTGGCTTGCAAGGGGTGAAGTGAGGAGGCGTTGTGCAAGACCAGGGGTGCCCTACAACCCCAGCCCATTCTTTTGTGTTGTTGCATTCAGTCAAGAGGGAGCAGGCTGCCACGGACTGTGTGAGATGAACCTGAGCTGCTAAACTTCCCCCATCAGAACTGTTTCTCAATCCCCTCCCAGCAATAATGCACATCCACCAGCTGGAGAGGGAGCCTCCCTGGGTTCTTACAGAGCTTATCTCCCGCATTCAGCTCAAGGAACTAAGGAGGAACCACAATTAGACATTCATTTGTTCACCGGTTCATTCATTCAGTAGTTACTGAGCCCCTACTATGTAACTGGTGATACAGCAAGACAAACCAAGAATGTCCCTGCTCTAATGATGCTTACATTCTGTTGCAAGGAGACAAACTAAATATTAGAGAGGCTGAGGAGCCATTCCAAGAACATACCAGGAACCAAGTAGGGCAGGCAGCAGGGTCACCGCAGTCCCGTGCTGAGGTACACGTCGTGGCAGAGCATGGCCGGCACCCTCACCGCACCATCTCCTCTCCTTCCTTCACACAGTCTCACGCTTCCCCAGACCCAATGGACACTTTGCAACAGCACTGATGTTTTCTCCCTCCTTTCGAAGTTCTTTTCTGGGACATGGCCCTCTCCAAGTCCTCTTCGCTCTTCTTAAAGGTGCTCCTCTTGCCCCTAACACGTGGTGTCATGTGCTTCCACTTAAGCCAATGTCTCTTTCCACTCCAGTCATCCTCCCTAGGTGACCTGCCCGCTCCCAAATCTTCTCCAGCCCTGAACCCTCTCCTCAACTACAAAACTCATATACCCAGCTGCTTTTTACCTCAGAGGTACTGCTCAATTCATTCTGAAATGTTCTACATTCTTATCAGACTGTGAATTCCTTTGGGGTGGCATCTTGTATTAATATACTATTTCCCCAATGCCTGGTGCCCTGGCTTGTGCACCATAAGCATTCAATAAATGCTTGTTGAAATTGTTCCTCCTTTCCCTTCCCCCACCCCAAACTATTCCTATCTTGGCTACAGGCCCTTCATCTGGGGCATGATCTTTAGTTTCCAGCTATCTACTCTCCCAAAGCCCCATCTCTAGGGAAGTATAAGCAATAAGGATACTGAACGTAAAGCTAATGGCCTGGGATAGGCAGCTGGTTCTTTCAGGGGAAGAGCATGAAGACAGAGACTATTCGGTCCTGCCAGTCTTTGGCAAGAGGAGCAGAAACTGACGCACTCCTATGTGGCAGCCAAGCTCAGGACAACAGGTCAAAGGGTGCTCTGATATGTCAGGGCAGCGCCACCTCCCCATCCCGCCCATGGCTCCTAAGCAAAGCAAGACTTCACCAGCCTCCATGTGGACCTGTGCACAACCCTCTGCTCTCTCAGGCCTAGCTCTCCTCCACAGGCTGCCAAAGCTGATCAAAAATAGGAGTCACTTCCCTCAAGGATGAACTGTAAAGGAATGCCTGCTACTTAGAACACAGCCAAACTTCCTGAGCACAGCCTTCGAGGCCCTCACCCCAACCCCGGTAAACCTGTCTAGCCACATCCTCACGCCTCCTTTCCTGCATCACCTGCTCCAGTGAATTGACGCAGCAAGGCACCCTGAAGGTCTCCACCCATCTCTGAGCCCCTGTCCTATTTCTGCAAAGCCATGAGCTTTCTCCTGCACTTACACAACTGAGGGGCTCAAAGATAGAAACATTGTCTAAACCCTGAGATTTCACCATGCAACTTTTTGAAAATCCTTGTCAGACAGTTCCAAATAGACGCTGGCCATCCAGCTGTGTCCCAAGCACTCATGCAAATTTAACAAACAGATCTACATCCAAGCTACTTATAGTGGTTGTAGTGGTTTTTGGTTTTGTTTCGAGAACAGGTCTCCCTGTGTTGCCTAGGTTGGTCTCCAATTCCTGGGCTCAAGTGATCCTCCTGCCTCAGCCTCCCAAGGATCTGGGACTACAGGTGTGCACTACTGTACCCGTTGTACTTAACAGTGATTTTAAGCAAAGTTTAGAGCACACCCCAAGAAACCTACTCCAGGATAACCCTGATCTGTTATCCTTTGGGATGATTATTAACTGTTTGGATAATTTAGTTAAGTCCTAACATTCAGCCGGCCCTGTCCTCAAACACACTATAAAAGACTACTGAGAGCCTGTGGAAATCAATATGCTGTCCATATTTCCCCAGCTAGCAATCCCAAAACCCAGGACTAGCCTGACAGGCCCTGTTTGAAACTGCAGACCCATTCTGGCCCCTACCAATCGTATTTTTCCCTAGATCAAGCCAAAACACACCTTAATAACCTACTCTTCCTCCCAAATATTGGAACATATCACAAATCCACAATAAGTATGTCTGCGCAGGCAGATCAATGGAACAGAACACAAGGCCAAGAAATAGATCCAAATACACATAGGAACTTAGAATGTAATAAAAGTGGTGTTTCAAATCATGAAAGAGTGGATTATTTACTGATATTTGGACAAAACCGTAAAGTTAGATTTGTACTTCCATGCCTTACACTAAGATAAATTCCAAATGGATGAAAGCTTTGCATAGAAATACTAAAACCGGGCCGGGTGCGGTGGCTCAAGCCTGTAATCCCAGCACTTTGGGAGGCCGAGGCAGGCGGATCACGAGGTCAAGAGATCAAAACCATCCTGGCCAACATGGTGAAACCCCGTCTCTACTACAAATATAAAAATTAGCTGGGCGTGGTGGCATGCGCCTGTAGTCCCAGCTACTTGGGAGGCTGAGGCAGGAGAATTGCTTGAACCCGGGAGGCAGAGGTTGCAGTGAGCCAAGATTGCGCCACTGCACTCCAGCCTGGCGCCTGGCAACACAGTGAGACTCTGTCTCAAAAAAAAAAAAAAAAAAGAAAAAAAGAAATACTAAAACCATAAAAGTATTAGGATTGTGAAAGCAATCGTGCATTATAAATGCTTATTAGCATCATTAAAATGTCAGGAAAAAATGTGAAAATAGTCCAATAATCTTCCAAGCCCTTTAAAAAAATACTATCCCAAATCCAGGAGCTTTTAAATCATAAATTCAACTAACGAAAATTAAATTTTCAGCATGGCAAAAAAAACCACTAAAAATCAAAAGACAAATGAACTGCTAAAAAAATGTAACTCTTGTTAAAAAGGGTTAATATTCCTAATATACAGAGCTGTGAACTGAGAAAACAAAATCAACTTAATAGGCAAAGGATATGAACATTTCACAGAAAAGGAAATTCAAAGAGGTTTTTTTTGTTTGAGACAGGGTCTCACTCTGTCATCCAGGCTGGAGTACAATGGTGCAATCTCGGCTCACTGCAACCTCCGTCTCCCAGGTTCAAGCGATTCTCCCGCCTCAGCCTCCTGAGTAGCTGGGATTACAGGCACCCACCATCATCCCTGGCTAATTTTTCTATTTTTATAGAGATCCGGGGTTTCACTATGTTGGCCAGGCTGGCAAAAAGATCTTAAACATATAAAAAGAGGCTCAAACTCTCTCACAAGAATAATGTAAATTAAAACATATTGATGTGCCAATTTCCATTTAACATACTGGCAAAGATCACAAAGTTAACTGTGAACACACTTTGGCAAAGGTTTGGGGAAACATCCCTACTCCTGGTGGGAGCAAAAATTGATCCAATATCCAAGAAAGAACCCAGCATTTCTGCTTCTTGGAATTTATTCTACAAATACTTACTTATGTGAAAAACAACACGTACACATGTCATTTATATAAACATGCCTGTTTTGTGGCAGCAAAAGATAGAGCATCAACCTAAATATTCATAAGGGACTAGTTTACACATTATGATACAATAAGATTCTAGGCAGCTGTCAACAAGAATGAGGAAGCTCTGTATGAATACAAATAGAACGATCTTCAAATTCTGCCAACTCTACCTCCAAAAATTATCTAGAATCCACCCACTTCTCCAGCACCTTAGTCGAAGGCATCATCTCTTCTAGATGAATCTTCCTAGCTACTCTCACTCCCTTCTGTCTATTCCCCAGGAGCAGTCACATGGGTACTACGAAAACATAAATTATGTTACATCAATTATTGGCTTAAACCCCTCCAGTGGCTTCCCACCTTGCCAAGTAGAAACCATAGGTCCTACCTCCCCGCGCTCCCATCTCCCAGCCATTCTCTCACCCTGTTATCACTCAGACCTCATTCCCTTTTCCAGCCTCACTGGCCTCCTTGCTTCCTTGAACACAGCAAGAATGCTCCTGCTTCAGGATCTTTGTACTTGCTGTGCCTGGTCCCCAGAACTCCACATAGCTCTCTCTCAACTCATTAGGGTCTTTATTTATTCAACTTTGCCTTCTCAGCAAGAGCTTCCTTGACCACTGTACTTAAAACCAGAAACACACTCACACAAATGTAGTAACATGGTAGATATGGGTGTTCTAGGTGTCATTCTTTCAATTTTTCTGAATGTTCAAAAATTTTCATTATAAAATACTGAAACAGGCAGGGAACACTGGCTCACATCTATAATCCCAGCACTCTGGGAGGCCGAGGCAGGTGGATCACGAGGTCAGGAGTTCGAGACTAGCCTGGCCAACATAAAACCTCATTTCTACTAAAAATGCAAAAATTAGCCAGGTGTGGTGGTACGCGCCCGGCTACTCAGCTACTCAGGAGGCTGAGGCAGGAGAATTGCTTAAACCTTGGAGGCAGAGGTTGCAGTGAGCTGAGATCACGCCACTGCACTCCAGCCTGGGACAATACTGTCTTGAAAAAAAAATTAAATTAAAATTAAAAATTTAATATATTGAAAATACACCCACATATACCTATCCCTTTCCTTGCTTTATTTAACCACTGTGCTCACCATCAAGTATATATTTTACTTGTCTATCCCCCACCCCCCAAATACCTAGAATATAGATCCCACAAGGGCAGGGCAGAAATTTCTGCATTTCGTTCACTACTCTTATCTCCAGTTTGTAGAACAGTGCCTATCACTACCAACATCAAATTCTATAATCATGTAAGATGTAACCATGGGGGAAACTGCTGAAGACCACCTTGTCACCCCTACCCTCTCAGTATCATCTCTGCAACCGCCTGTGGACCTATAGTTATTTCAAAATATCTATATTGGGAAGATGGTGTCTACTATATACATACATACATATACACACACATATATTTTTTTTTTCGTTAATTTTTTAAATATGACGGGGTTTCACCATGTTGGTCAGGCTGGTCTTGAACTCCCGACTTCAGGTGATCCGCCCGCCTTGGCCTCCAAAGTGCTTGGATTACAGGCGTGAGCCACCACGCCCAGCCTTTTTTTTGTTTTTGAGACAAAGTGCCACTCTGTCACCCAGGCTGGAGTGCAGTGGCACGATCTTGGCTCACTGCAACTTCTGCCTCCCAGGTTCTAGCAATTCTCCTGTCTCAGCCTCCCCCGAGTAGCTCGAACTACAGGCGCATGCCACCATGCCAAGCTAATATATATATATGTTATATGTTTTATATATATATATAATTTTGTTGTTGTTGTTGTTAGTAGAGATAGGGTTTCACCATTTTGGTCAGGCTAGTCTCGAACTCCTGACCTCAGTTGATCCACCCACCTTGGCCTCCCAAAGTGCAGGGATTACAGGCATGAGCCACCACACCTGGCTGGTGCCTACTATATAATTGGTATTTAATAAACATCTGCTGAATGAATAAATCCCCACGACAGTGAAACTGATTTATATTAAGTGATAATATACTATCATTTGCATAAAAAAGAATAATATATATTTGTATGTGCATACAACATCTCCACAATATGTAAAAACTGATCATTACGGGCTGCTCTAGGCAGAAAATCTCGGTGGCTAGAGGGGTGAGACTTTTCAACAAACCTTTTGTACCTCTTGAATTTTGAACGATGTGAATGTATTATCTATTCAGAATACAATTTAAATTAGAAAAAATTCTGTTCTGGCCTCTTCCCCAGAATCAATGTCAACTTTACCTATCTCGTTTCCAGAAATCAGGTTCTTTTCCGTTTCAAAAACCACTATTGCAGTTCCCACATTTCTGCACCCTTGTCCCAGCAGTGATCCTTAAACCTTCCAGGGCCTTCTCCACCTAGAAGAAACTCCTCTTGAACTCAGAGGAGGAAAAAAAAGCTGTAAGACATTTTAGGGATCAATAGGAAAATTTTAATATCACAGGATCATTGGATTACTGTTATTTTTGTTAGGTTTGATAATGGTATCATGATCGTGCAGAAAAACATCCTTAATCCTAGAAGACAATTTATGTTGAAGAATTTGGGATGGGAAGGGCCATGATGTCTGCAACTTATCTTCACATGGTCCCATGAAAAAAGAAATGCAGATGTATAGATTACACAGACATATGGGTATAATATAGATACACGTCTACAAGTAGATACGGTTTACAGGGATAAAAGTTAACATGACTAAATGTTCCTTTGCAAATCTAGGCAAAGGTTATCTATTGTACTGTTCCCACTTCTCTGTTGGTTTGAAACTTTTTGCAGTAACAAATTGAAGGGTGACTCTTTAAAATCCTACTGAAGTTTCCAAAAGTTAGCTTAAATGCCACCTCCTCAAAGAGGCTCTTCAAGATACATGTTGGGAGAAATGACTCCCCTTTCTGTATTTCCAAGGCACTTTACTTATGTTCAAGATTCAAATGACTGAGCAAAAAAATCATCGGTCCCTAGTTCAAGCCCATAAATCTTGGTATCCTCTCACAGACACATCTCTCGGTTCACGCTCACACATCTACCCCAACAAGGCCTAGAACGGGATTAGTGCTTACAGAAAACAGACACTGGATGGGAAATGTCCAGACCTCAAGAGCGAACAGGAAGGCCTGGGGTGAGCTTATCAAACTCCTGCCAGGGAGCTGTGGGGGGAACCGTCATAAGGAGGACCAGCCCCAAAATAGAGCTCATCCCGAACATACCCACAATGGATGCCCTTTTAACCGGGGGCAAGGTCCAAATTTCCCAGAATTCAATGATTAAACCCCTCTACACCTTTTCCTAACTTTCTAAACTTCCACAGGCTGAGCAATCACTCCACCTGCTGTTTCAGACCAAGGGACCAGGCACACATGCATGCAGGCACGTGTATGCTGACACAGGTTCACTCATTAGGAGACTTAAACCTATACATTCTCCACACATTTCCCACCCCGAATACAAACACGAAAGTAGGGCCATGTCTCTAACTCCTCATTTTTACTCATACATACAACCCTGCATATATTTAGCATCCATCCTACAATTCTGACGCCACTGTGCTGAGTGATAGGACAGTCCATTACCCCCACACGTCAATGGCTCCTCTCTGGATGGTTGACAAGGACAGCTATGGAGACATCTCAGGAATACTATGGATAGCCTGAGAAGCCCAGCAGACACTTGAGCTTCTGGCTGGGGACCCAGGTGTGGCAAAAGGCAGAAGCAGCAGTCGCTATCTAAGGACATAACTTTATTGGAAACAAGGGGGGGGTACAGAAGATGGCTAGGAGTCAGGCTCTGTGGCAGGTGGTGGCTTCTCATCATCAGGGGGACAATCGATGAAGTCGGCCAGCATGGCAGCTGTGTCATCCTGCTCCTTTTAGGCACAAAGATACAAGATTCAGAATTGACATAGACACACACACACACACACACACACACACACACACACACACGATTCAGAATAGACATAGACACACACACGCAAGATTCAGAAAAGACATAGACATAATAGACACACACACACACACACACACACACACACACACACACAAATGGTGCAGGCTGGGGCAAACCTCTCTTATAACATAAGTGGCTGCAACTCCTTCTCCCTCTCCCACTTCTCATGCCAGCCCCACCTTCTCACCTGAGGAGTCTTCCCTGCCTGGCCCTCTCACCTTTTCCTGTAGAGCTTCGGCCTCTGTCTCTGTCTCCATCTCTTCTTCTGCAGATGTCTCTGGTGGGAGCTGTATCTTGTCACCCCCATCCTCAGTTCCCTCTTCCAGCAGGGTTGGGGGAGCACAAGGCTCTTCTTCAACAAGCTCCTGGGGAGGTAGGCCTGCTGCGGGGCTGTCCCCATCCCTCTCCACCTCCCCCTGCGAGGGGAGCACTTCAGGAGCCAGGGTGGGAGCTGTGTGAGCCTCATGCTCCTCCTCTGCCCCTGGCTCCTCCACTTCTAACAGCAGCCCTGGTTCTGGTTCTGGCTCAGGCTGCACCTTTGGGGGAGACTCAGGTGGAGGCAGAGCTGGAGGTAGGGTTGGGGGTGGAGGTCCACCTTCTTCTACCTCCCCTCCTGCTGTGCCAAAGTCCAGCTCTTCCACTTCTTCCAATTCTTCTTCCTCCTCGTCCTCATCCTCCTCCTCTTCTTCTTCCTCTAACTCACCTTCTTCTTCCTCAAATTCTTCCTCAAACTCTTCTTCCTCCTCTTCTTCCTCTTCAAAATATTCTTCTTCATCCTCTTCCTCTTCTTCAAAGTCTTCTTCCTCTTCCTCTTCTTCCTCCTCTTCTTCTTCCTCTTCTTCCTCTTCCTCCTCCTCTTCATCACTGCTGTTGATATTAATAACTGTCAAATCCTCTTCCAGGGCTGGGGGTCCTCCCCCACCAGGAGCCCCTTCAGGAACCAACTGGGGTGGAGGGAGCGTCACAGGACCAGGAACAGGCGGGGGCGGTGGTGGGGGTGGCGGGAGAGGCCCTGGGGCTGCAGGAAGTTCTTCTGGCTCCTCCTTGGCTGGCACAGGAGGGGAGGCTGTTGGTGGCCCAGAGGGGGTTACAGGGGGTGGTGTGGCACCTGAGGGTGGTGGGGGTGGCAGGGGAGGAAGCCCCTCAGGCACAATCACCACGCTATCATCAGAGTCACTTTCCAGGGAGATCTCCACATCAGATGCCTCTTCCTTATCATAGTGGACAAAGGCTGGTCTGGGCACTCTCCCTCCAAAAGTTTCATCTGGGGGTATAGTAGGTGGAGGAGTCCCACTGGGGGCAAGGATAGGGTCCTCATTTGAGCTTGCCCGGTGGTTCTCAGGGCCAGGAAGAAGCCGGGGAGGGACAGACACTAGGCCTGGAACAGAAAGGCCTAGGTGGTTGGCTGTGGTGGGGGGTCCAGGGCGTGCTGAGGGCACAGGACCTGCTGAGGGCATGGGGCCTGCAGAGGGCATGGGGCCTGCAGAAGGCACGGGGCCTGCCGAGGGCATGGGGCCTGCAGAGGGCATGGGGCCTACTGAGGGCATCGGGCCCGGAGGATGGAAGGGTGGGGCCCTGAAGGGCGATGGGGCCTCAGGAGGGGGAACTGGAGCAGGTGTGGGGCAGGTGGGGCCCATGGACTGCAGGGGAGGAACCCGGGGGTGGGTCAGAGCAGCACAGGTCACCAGTGCTTCTGAGCAGAAAGAGGAGACCTAAGGGAAGAAGAAAGGGCAGGTGTGAGCACCAGAAATACTGGCTCTTGGAAACAAGAGACTCCAGGAACCACAGAGGGGCTTGGCCTGTCACAGTTACCTCAAGGCTATCTTCTCGCTGGCCAAGGGAGAAGGCTTGCAGGGCACAGGCAAGAGGAGGCGGGCAGCGAGGAGAAGGGGCCAGCAGCAGCGCCAGCAGCAGGCAGTAGAGCTCACGGCGGCAGCGGGAGCTCGTGTACGGGGAGCTGCCCAGGACCTCACCCTGCTGTACACCCATGACCAGGGGTAGGACCAGGTCATGCAGTCTCTGAAAAGGATAGAACATACCTGGAAACATCCCCAAGACCACCCAACGTTTCTCCAGAGCCTACTCCCAGGTCTGAATGGACCCACCTCTGGGAAACACCCCCTAGCGCATACAGAGCAGCAGCCCTTCCCCAGTCTCCACAGGGACCAGGCTCCACTAACCCTGTGAGTCTCCTCCTTGATGAGAGGCCCGCACATGAGGATGGTCCGGCTGAGGCCTGGGGAAGAAGAATAGTGTGTAAGGGGTAGGCTCCCATGCAAAGGCTTCTGAGGCACACAGCCCAAGGTGGGCACCAACTCGCCACTGCCTAACCTGGGCAAGTCATTTAACTTCTCCAAGTTTGCTTTCCCAGCTCTAAAATGCGGATCATAAAAGTACTTCCACTGGATAGGACCACTGACAGTCATTGAGACAATATAAGTTAGAAATTATAAATTATCTAATCTGGCATTTATATATTTGGGGACAACTGGCTCTCCCCTTCCCATGGGATGGGGTGGCAGGCAGTGAAATATATGGGACCCAAAGGAAAGTCATCCATTAACTGCACAGTCTCCGACTAGTAACCTCAGTTGACAGATTAGCGGTTACAATGAGAGCAGGGAGCTCCACCAGGCAGCCCACCCTGGGGAGAATGTAAGTGTCACAGGGAGGAACGTTCCCCAGTGCCAGAACTCTACCAGAATATAAAGTGGATATGCAAATGAATAAATGAGAAAGCTGAGGCCCTGGAGGGTCAGGGCTACCAGAGCTGCCAGTCTAACGGGAGGACCCGAGTCCACCTGCAGTGGTGGCAATGGTGTGGCTGCTTTTGCTCATTCTCTCAGCCTCTCTGCAGGCTTTTGCCTGGCTCTGCATTTTACAAGCACCTTCCACTTCACCAACTGTTTGGGCTATCACTCAGGCCATCCCAGAGCCCCTGTGGTCCAGGGCACAGACCTCACTCACCTCTGAGTGCAGCCGCACACACATCGCTGTTGGCATTGCTATCCCCTTTCCGGTGGCTTGGCGGGGCCATAGCTTCCCCTACATCCAGCTTTAGCTTCTTGGGGGCGCTGGGCTTCCCAGTTTGCAAACCTCCATCAGGGCTTCCCCGTGGGCTACGCAGCTGGTGGCAGAGGAAAACATAAATCACATCCACAGGCAAACAAGAAGGCAGGACGGCCACAGCAGACAGTGTTTGCTGAGCAGGTACATTCGGTCAAAGGGCACAGAATGAGTCCTAGGACAGAACCGAGGCCTCACTCACCTTAAGGGCATCAGCTGGCGGGGAGATGTCACTGAGCAGGTGTGTGAGCAGGGCCTCTCCAGAGGCTCCTCCTTGAAGCACCCCTGCCGAGGCCCCACAAACCTGCACCCACAGCTCTAATACAGCATACACCTTGGTCCGAACCGTGCTGTGTCATAAGCAAAGAGGACAGTTATGAATGGAGGGTCAACATACCAGAAGCCCCAGCCCACCTGCACCCCCTCACCCGCTCTCCTCTTTATTCCCTTCCTGGATGGTCACCTGTAAGGCCTCTCCTGGCCTGGAGAGAGGGAATCCCTACCGATGCTCCAGGAATTGAGGACCTGGGGAAGCAGGCGGCTAATCAGGATCCCAAAGCGCAAGAGCCGGCTTCCGCACCTGGCGCAGAGAAGGAATGGTGACCTTTGTTTCTGGCATGCCCCAGCCCTTCACCAGACCCTGCCCAATCCCACTCACGCGAGGATGAGTGCAGAGAGCAGGTCCAAGGCCTCCAAGTGGATAGAGGGCAGCAGCAGCAGCCGCAGGGGACCATCTCCATGCAAGCTCTGGAGAAAAAAGTGGCCAAGATAAGGAGTGGGAGAAGAAAGTGAAAGCCAGAGAGAGCCAGAAATGGGGACAGACTATTTACATATGTACACATAGGTAAGAAACCTATCCCCTGATCTCAGCTCTCCAAACAAAATCAAACCCCCATCCTCTAAAATAGACCCTGGATGGAAGGCAAGAAGGATGGCTGGGCCTCTCAGCAATGACTCAGCTGATCCCCAAATTCACCCTCCCCAAGGAAGCATCTGCTACATTCTGACGGCGCGCACCTGTGTTGGGACACACAGGGAGTAATGGTATTTGGACAAAAGTAGGAAGCTGTCTGGGACGACTTCAGGATGACACTGTTTGGGGAACTTCAGGTCCCCAGGGCTTTCCTGGTTGCCTGGTGTCCTGAGCAAGGGCAGTGAAGAGATGACAAATCTCACTTACAATATTCTTGCTACTGACGCTGAGGGTCCGGCAGATGAAATCCAGGATTTCCTGCACAGGCACGGACACGGGAGCCCCAAACTCAGAGCTAAAGAGAATCAGAGCAGGGAGACCCTCAGCAGGTTCCCTGGTATGACTCCCATACTCATCTCCATTTCCTTTCTCACGATGAAGGCAACAACACTCCCTCATCAACCCCTCCAGGTACACACCTCTGCTCCCTCCAACACCCACACCCACCTGAGCATGAGGCCTAGGCAGCGGGCCAGTCCCGAAAACCTCTGCCGAAGCCGGAGAAGGACATGGGCATCACCGTCTTCTGAGGACAGCAACATCTCCACTCCAGGACCTTCATTCTGCACAGGAGCTGGGCAGAAGCACGACTACCCTGCACACTCTCTTTCTTCCATCTCCTCCTCTGTAATTTCTAGCAGGCGATCGGCCTGTATTCTAACCCATTTTCCCCAAAAACCAACTACCCCATGTCTCTGGGCTTGCCTCCTTTTCCTTCCTGCCAAGCTTCCTCACCACTTTTCCACTAACTACCAGCCATGGTCCCTACCGGTCTCTGCTCCCTCGTACAGGGCCCCCAGCAGGGTGTGCAGTGAGGCCAGCAGACTGTGCAGCTCCTGCTCCCAGCTCTCGGTGTGCTTCAGGCCTTGGGAAAAGCCAGCCCCTAAAGAGGGCAGCCTGGAATAACACTCACAGGCCAACTGTGGGAGAAAGGGCAGAAACCTGGTCAGATGGGAATCCAGCCCAGCCACAGAATCCCCAGCCCCATCAATGCCCAAAAAGAGATGGAAATCAAAGAGAGGGAAGCCTGAGATGGGACAATGAGGTTGAAGGACCCAGATGGGCACCTGAAGGCAAGAGTGGGGACTTGCATGTATTAAGAGGGAGGGAAGTGGAAACATGGTCCCAAAGCAGTTAACACAGCAAAGCTGAGGAGGAAAAGCAAGAGATACTCCAGGCTCAGATCCCCGGGCTCTCCATGTCCCGCCCTGCCCTTTACCTGTTGGAGCTGTGGGCTCAAGGCATCCACCCTAGACAGAAAAAATGAGGCCAGCTTGCCCTGGATGTGGAGAAAAAAAAAAAAGAGGCGGTGAGCCAGCTCTAAGAGCCAGAGACGTACACCCTGTCCACTCCCAGCAGCAGACTCTAAGCCCAAGTCTTTTTCTTTCCTGTAGACGCAAGAAGCAAAGCCCTCTATGGGGCATCAACACTGGCACAGACATGCTTTCATGGTAGAAACACTCCTCAATGCCAGCTCTGGTTGTCAGCTTCCTGCTTGGGGGGAAAGGGTCTGGCACCCGTCCCACAGATAGCTGGGCTTCCTCTTGAGTTTTTGCAAAATGATGGGTCATCTCCCTCAAGCCAAAAGGACATAATACTAAAAAGCAATCTCCACACTCCAACTCTCCCCCAGCTAACACACAAAAACGAGGGTCCAAGCTGGGAGTTAAGACACTACCCAGAGGCGAGGGCAGGACAATGTCAAAAGAGAAGGGTGGGAGAGCAGAAGTAAGGCAGCAAGTCTCAGAGCAGCAATCTGCCATTCAGCACCTTCCCTGCCTGCTGTGTGAACGTGCGGGGCAGGAGTGTTTAACGTAAGAACCACAATGTATTTGGGTATATAATCAAAGGGGCCTGTGAACATGGATGGGGAACAAAATGACACCATTATTTTCACTGACCTATTTGTAAAACGTAGTGTTTCCTTCACTTATAGATGCAGACAAATAGCCACAGTAGTATCAGCAGGACCTGTGACTGTCACTAATAGAATCATTTTCATTTCACATAATTGTAACACATCCTGAAATATCATTCACATGCATCACTAATTTGCAATTATAGTCATTGTAAGACCTACTTCTAGATCTTATTATTTAACATGTCAATAAAAAAGCACAGGCTGGGTGCAGTAGCTCATGCCTGTAATCCCAGCACTTTAGGAGGCCAACGCGGGCAGATCACCTGAGCCCAGGAGTTTGAGACCAGTCTGGGCAACACAGTGAAACCCCATCTCTACTAAAAATACAAAAACTTTGCCGGGTGTGGTGGCACATGCCTGTAGTCCCAGCTACTTGGGAGGCTGTGGTGGGAGGACCACCCGAGCCTGGAACTGAGATCACACCAGTCGGTGTACTCCAGCCTGGGGATGAGAATGAGACCCTCTCTCAAAAAAAAAAAAAAAAAAAAAATTACATACTACTCTTATCACAATTTGTAACAACCATTTTGATAACTACATTTCAACACAATCAGTTTCCCTTGCAATTCATGCATTTTATTTTATAAATTTAAGAACATTACTTTGAGAAGAGGTCCACAGCACAAAAAAGATTAAGAACACTGCACTACAGGTACAGAAGGGAAGAAAACAGGGCTTCCACCTTCCAAGGGACATAAGAATTAGTAAGGAAAGGCCGGAAGCAGTGGCTCACGCGTGTAATCCCAGCACTTTGGGAGGCCAAGGTGGGTGGATCACGAGGTCAGGAGTTTGAGAACAGCCTGGCTGACATGGTGAAAGGCTGTCTCTACTAAAAATATATAAATTAGCTGGGTGCAGTGGTAGGTGCCTGTAATCCCAGCTACTTGGGAGGCTGAGGCAGAAAAACTGCTTGAACCCGGGAGGCAGAGGTTGCAGTGAGCCGAGATGGCACCACTGCACTCCAGCCTGGGTGACAGAGTGAAATGCCATTTCCGGGAAAAAAAAAAAAGAATTAGTAAGGACAACAAGATAAGCGTATGGAAAAACAAGAACCTGGTGCAACACTGGCAACACACAGAGAAGGGGAAAGAGCAGGTAAAAAGGGAACAGCGCTGAGGCCAGGAAGGGTGCGACAGAGCTGGGCTTAGAAGAAAGGGGAGAGTCCGGGTAATAAGAACAGGGAGGCAGAAGCACCAAGTAGAGTGCCAGAATCAGAAGACGCCAATGGAGAAACAGACCAAGGCTTTAAATCCAAGGCTAGTGAGTACGAATCTGTCCAGGCAGCAGGGGAATCACATGCACAAACGTGAACTTCTGGAAAACAAATGAGCAGTGGCACCCAGCACACACACGGCAGGGGACTTAGGGGGAAACAAGGTGCGGAAAGAAGCCTGTCAGTGTGTAGTTCACAAACCAACCCTCCAGGACTTCCTCCTTTCTACCCCGTGGCAGGAATGGCATTCAGTTTCCCAGGTTACACTTCAGGATTCTTACTGACCATGAAACAAGGATGGTTCTAAGTAATCCCAGGCAGGAGAAGATCTAGAACAATTTCCCTTAGAACATGGAAAGGACTTTCATAGAATTTCAGAATATTTCAGAATATTTCAAACCAAAGAAGAGTAACTACTCAAGGCCTCCTGGTTCACTAGCTTCTCCAAGGACAACCGTTCTTAGAAAGCTGCTGAATCCCTAACTATCGTGGCACTCAGCTCTTTTGACCAACTTCTCAGGCGTTCCCTGAGACACTGGCTCAAAAAGCTGGGCTAAGGCCAACAGCAACCTGCTTATGTGACTGCAATAAAGCAGTGTAGAGTGAAGTGACATGGCCTACCCTGGCTGACCCATAAAGCAAACCAAAGCGATGGCTCACTTGAGACAGCTCAAAATGTGCGCGTGCGCGCACGTGCACACCTCCCCCCCCACACACACACAACATGTCCTGGCTATATCTCTCGAGAGTGGGGTATATCTTCCCATTCATTCTGAGGAACTACTAATCAATTTGGCAAGGAGGAGGAAGTGAGTTAAAGTTTCTGCAGGAATTGACCTCAAGGACTCAGAATGCTTGACTCACATCACTTGGGAGGAGTAATCCTGAGCTTGGAGTCTGCAATTACCCCGGAGCATCTAGGGAATACGACGGAAAACAGACACTTTAAAACAGCAATTCTCCGTTTTCCTAAAAACTAGTCTACAGGATTTCCCAAGTACAAACTACCCCTGGAGCGTATGCATAAAAGATACTTGGCTGAGGTGTTGGTAAGAGACAAAGCCAAAACCCTGAACAGAGGGAAGTTCTCCAAATGGCTTTTTTTTTTGAGACAGAGTCTCATTCTGTCACCCAGGATAGAGTGCAGTGGCACCATCTCGGCTCACTGCAACCTCCACCTCCCAGCTTCAAGGGATCTCCCGCCTCAGTGTTCCAAGTAGCTGGAACCACAGGCATGCACCACCCCACTAGGCTAATTTTTTTGTATTTCTGGTTAAGGCGGGGTTTCACCATGTTGGGCAGGCTGGTCTCAAACTCCTGGCAGATGACACTTTATTCTTAGGGAAATAAAGGTAGACACTTGCTAAAGGACACAGGAACATCTGTTAGTTTGGAAAGGGTACTCAAAATGCAGGCCTTAAGTTCAACTGACAAAAGGTTGTGAATTATAGATACATTCTCCTGACTACTCACACTGAAAATAAAGAGGCAAAAGCAGAACTTCACTATTACTATTCATACTTCCACTCTGTAGGTGACACTCAGTTTCCCCTCCACTTTCATGAGGGGATGCAGGTAGATAACGATAATACCAAACAGAACTGAATAAAAACAGACTTTTGCAGTAAAACCAATCTTTTTTTCAAGGACAAACTGCTGGCCTGTGTCATTTGAGAGGTTAACTTACAGGACATTTGACAAGATAACCAGTTTTTAGGAAACCTAGCAAAACCTCAGTAAAAAACCTCTGCTCATCTTTAATAAATAAAATCCCTGAGTCACTCCAAATACCTCCTTGACAAAAAGTCCTGCCCTGCCTACCCAAAGATTCTATTAGCTGTGATTAGTGGCATTCACATGAAAACAGGAACCAGCAAGGGCACAACCCCATGCTCACGTAGAACTAGCCTCTGCTCAGGCACTTTTCAGACACCTCAAGTAACCGGTTCCTAAAGCCACTGCCAGCACCACTGCCTGATCACAGAGCTCATGCCGGCAGAACTCTGATTCACGGCCCTTACCACACCAGTGAGCTACACAGCCATTAACGACTGATCAGAGCTACTATCTGCCCTGGTTTTACAATTACCAGATAATATAATCTTGGGTTACGTCACTAAGTCCCTCTCAGCTGGTTTTCTCCTCTGTAGAATGCAACGATACCAACTGCACAGAATTACAATGATAAAATGAGACAACATACCTTAGACACTCAGGAGAGTGACTGGCACAGTGGCACCCACTAAAGACTAGTTCTCTTCCTCCAAGAGCTTACTTTCTGGCGTTGGTCACAGAACCACATAATCTCACTTTCAAGACAACCTGAATAGCAAACTCCTCCTTGATTGGCAATACCAATGGCCAAAACAGTTAACTCCACCAGTTAAACAAAAAAAAGTACTAATTTGCCACAAATTCCAGCTCTCTAGAGATTTGTGCTTTTATCTGAGTAGGCAGATGTCCAACGGTTTGTCAGACCAATGGTGAATATAACAAAATAAGGGAGAACATTTAATCTACAGGGGACATCTACTTGTTCTTAGGTATAGTTGGCATCCGATTATACTGCAAACAACAAAGGTACCAATTACAAATGGCTCTTTAACTGTTACTGCTTTGGTAGAATTTATGAACCATTCATGTTTATTATTGTATCTCCTTAAAATTACAACTGTTAATTCTTTTCCTGACCTACTACTCCATCGTCTGACACACATATACCCTGACCTGCCTATCTGACCTACTGAAGCGCTGTTGTACAGTCTCCTTGTATGCATCATGACAACTTGGAGAAAGGGATCAGGAAGTGACAGAGGGAGTTCAAACAGGAATATATGCAGAAACAGGTGTTGGGGGAGTTGTCCTAGGGAAGTGATGGGTCAGGAAGCATTCCTGGAGAAAATTACAAGAGCTTCAAGAATAAAGTGCAGCCGGGCGCGGTGGCTCACGCCTGTAATCCCAGCACTTTGGGAGGCCGAGGCGGGTGGATCACGAGGTCAAGAGATCGAGACCATCCTGGGTCAACATGGTGAAACCCCGTCTCTACTAAAAATACAAAAATTAGCTGGGCATGGTGGCACGTGCCTGTAGTCCCAGCTACTCGGGAGGCTGAGGCAGGAGAACTGCCTGAACCCAGGAGGCGGAGGTTGCGGTGAGCCGAGATCGCGCCATTGCAC
>PVKV010010446.1:0-75677 GCA_004027835.1 Alouatta palliata | reverse complement strand
GTCTGTGTGTGGGCGCCGTGTGTGGCAAGTCTGTGTGTGGCAGGTCTGTGTGTGGCTGCCGTGTGTGGCGGGTCTGTGTGCTTGCCTGCTGGTGGCTAACCATGTCTGTGAGTGTGTCACGGCCACTGTAGTGCATTTTCCGATGTCATCTGCGAGTCACATCTGATTCTGGATATTGGGCAAACATGGCCCTGCCCTTCAGGGACTCGTCCTACCAAGGGTGAGCCTTGAGCCAAGTCTCAGGATCGAAGGCAAAGTGCCCCTGTTGGGGGAGGTGGGGCTCTGGGAAGCTTCCTAGAGGCCGTGGCCATGGAGATGGGGGAGGATGGGGAGTGCCCAGCTCCAGCTGGGCAGGGGCGGGCCAAACCCTGAGCATGCACACTGGGAGCATAGAGAGGCTTGGTGGCCTTGCTGGGACCACAGGAAATGAGCCAGTTTCCAACAACTGGCTGCCGAGCCAGGGCTTCTGAGCTTTTCCTTGGGCTGAAGATGCTGTTAGGACTTTATTTATTTATTTATTTATTTATTTATTTATTTTGATAGTTTTAATTTTTAAATAGAGATGGGTTTCTCCATGTTGGTCAGGCTGTATTTATTTATTTATTTATTTATTGAGACAGAGTATCACTCTGTTGCCCAGGCTGGAGTAGTACAGTGGCGTGACCTCAGCTTGTCGTAACCTCTGCTTCCTGGATTCAAGTGACTCTCCTGCCTCAGCCTCCCAAGTAGCTGGGATTACAGGTACCTGCCACCACACCCAGCTAATTTTTGCATTTTTAGTAGAGACAGGGTTTCGCCATGTTGGCCAGGCTGGTCTTGAACCTCTGACCTCAGGTGATCCACCTGCCTCAGCCTCCTGCAGTGCTGGGATGACAGGCATGAGCCACCACACCTGGCCGCTGTTAGGACTTTGCAAATAGAGACAGACTTGATTTAATAGGATCAGTCGGACGAATTTCCAGGATGTGGGGCTGACGTGCGTCAGGATTGTAGGAGACGGGAGAGAAGTCAGAGGAGGGCTGGCCTCTCTTCACAGGCAGTGGGTGGTGGCAGATGGTTCATGGCACAGAAAGCACAGGGGTGTGGATGTGGTACCCAGGCTGGAGGATAGAGGCCAGGGCTGCAGGTTCGTCCTGCGGGGAGGAGGCTGGGAAGCCCCTGGAGGAAGCCAGAGGGAGCAGAGCTGGGACCTCCAGGATGCACAGGGGCCAGGGGTCAGGGGAGACTGTGCAGTGGTGAGGGGACTCCAGGGCACTGCTTCCTCTTCCCTGTTTGGGGTTTCAGAGGTCCCTTGTGCCGGGGCCAGGGCAGAGCCACGTCTGTAGGACACATAGGCCCTGGGTGGACTTCCACAAGCTGCTTCCAGAGGATGGAGACATAGCACCCAGTCCAGATTATAACCTGACCCAGGACTCTCTCTCTACCTTGGCTGGGGTTTGGGACAGCAGAATCTGTTCTCTGGGCTCTGGGTCCCCATCAAAATGGAACAGGGTGACCCGCAGCCCCGGTCAGGTAAGACTAGCCCATTCTTCTCCTGCACAGCTCTGGTTAAAGCCTCCACCCCCAAGCAGGTGATATTCCCTCCCCAGATGTCCCACACAGCTCAGACTCCAGGGTCCCTTCCGGATTAGCGCAGTCGGATGAGAGAAGACGACATCTGAAATGAAGATAGAACACCTGTAATCCCAGAACTTTGGGAGGTCGACCACCGGAGTTTGAGCCCAACCCGGGCAACATGGTGACACCCAGTCTTTACAACAAACACAAATTGGCTAGTCTCAGTGGCTCACGCCTGTAATCCCAGCACTTTGGGAGGCCGAGGCAGGCGGATCAGGAGGTCAGAAGTTCGAGACCAGCCTGACCAACATGGTGAAACCCCATCTCTATTAAAAATACAAAAATTAGCTGGGTATGGTGGTGCTGGCTTGTAATCTCAGCTACTCAGGAGGCTGAGGCAGGAGAATTGCTTGAACTCAGAGGTGGAGGTTGCACTCCAGCCTGGGTGACAGAGGAAGACTTGATCTCGGGGAAAAAAAAAAGAAAAAAATAGCCCAGGGCCTCTGGAAGTGGAAGGGGTGGGGTGGAGGGAGGAGAGCTGGAGGCATCATGGCTGCCCAACTGAGGGCGGGTTCCCCAGGGCCCAAGCCAGTGGTTCCAAGGCCAGCCGGCCGGCTCCAACAGGGTGAGCCCCACATCCACAACCCCACCTGTGTGGCCTCTGTGGCCCTGAGTCCTGAGGGCTCTGGAGCTGTCCGGGTTGGCACTGGAGTTACCACCTGCCGTGAGGCGAGGTGAGTCTTCCACTGCTCTGAGTGCCAGGCTGCATCAGGAGAACCCACCTCATAGAGGAAGCCCCAGAAGCGCGGCCTTTCTCGTGGGCATCGTTACCCTAAGGGGGTCAGCAACTGCAAGGTGGGGGCTGAGGGGCAGGCGTGGTGGGGAGCACTCAGGGGACCGAGGGCCCCTCCCTGGCTATGGCTGCACTTGCAGGTCTTGGGTGCCCCGTGGGCACTTCCTTCCTGTTGGGATTTGGGCTTGAGGTGATTGATCCCTGGCTGCTTCTGGGAGCCCTCGGGGCTAAAGGACCCCAGAAGAAGGCTGCGCTGGAGAAAAGGTGCTTGTCTGGTCCTGGGAGCTGGGCAGATATGTGGGTGGTGAGCAAGACTTGGGAGGGTTCCTCATCTGGGCCCCCTGCCCCTGAGGGTCCATCTCAGTACAGGATTAGGTAGCATCAAAGGGAAAACCTAGGCTGAGGGACTGGAGGGGGACTGGGGCCTTGGCCAAGGCCTGGGGGGTGTCCTGCCGAGGGGTGGGGCTGCAGGAAGGAGTGGCCATTCCACCTGAGTTGGCCACCCCTGCCTCAAGCTCCCAGACCCAGGACACTCAAGGCTCCCTTCTCCTGGAGCCTTGCAAGAGGCCCTCCTGCTCAGGGGCTGATGTGCACCAGGAGCCGGGTTCCGTAGCCCCTGCTGCCACAGGCTGGGCGGGCTCTGGCCCCTCCTCCCTTGGGGGGTCCTGGTGCCGGGGTGGTTTTGAAAACCAGAGACTGAAGGCCTTATCAGACCACAGGTTTTCCTGAGGAAGGAAGGGTGGGTGTGGGCCTCCGGGATGGGCGCCTCCTCTGGGTGTGCCCGGCCTGGTGGAGGGCGCACATGTGCTGCCCATCCCAATTGGGGGACCCCAGTCCAAGCCCTGCCCCACCAGAGACAAGCAGATTGCAAAGACTGGAGGGACCTGGTAGGGTGTGGGTTAGGGGTTCAGGCCCGGGGTGGGGTGTGAACTCCCTGAAATCACAGCAAATGCCAGCATCCTCTGGGGTAGCATTTCTGGCTCCCCCAGCAGCAGGCGAGAATTTGCAGGCAGTTCACCGGCAGTTCCACTGCTAGGGATGTGCCCAGTGGGAGTCCATACTTGGGTTCACAAAAAAACAAGCAAGAATGTTCCAAGCTACCCTATTCATAATAGCCCCAACCTGGAAAAACGCAAATTCCCATCAATGCTGGGTGTGGCCTGTCATCCAGGGGACAGTGACTGCAGCCAGCAGGAGCCACCTTCAACACCCTGTGCCCGAGTCAGAGGCGAGAATCGCGGGCAGAGCTGGTGCCCAGCAGGGATCAGGTTCAGGAACAGGCAGGGCCACTGCAGGTGGATGGAGTCCAGGAATGAAGGCCGCTGGGGCATTGTGCCTGAGGGCCTCCTGGGTTTGGCAATGTCCTGTTTTCTTGATCCAGGTGTTGGCGACAAGAGGCATTCAGTTTATGGAAATTCAGGAAGCCCTATACACAGGATGGATGTACTCTTCTGCATGTATGTGACACTTCAATACAAAGTTACACACACGACTGTCATCCGAGCACTGTGGGAGGCCCAGGCAGGCAGATCACCTGAGGTCGGGAGTTCAAGACCAGCCTGACCAACATGGAGAAACCCCGTCGCTACTAAAAATACAAAAATTAGCCGGGCATGGCGACACATGCCTGTAATCTCAGCTGCTTGGGAGGCTGAGGCAGAAGAACCGCTTGAACCTGGGAGGCAGAGGTTGCAGTGAGCCGAGATTGCACCATTGCACTCCAGCCTGGGTAACGAGTGAAACTCCATCTCAAAAAAAAAAAAGTCACACACATGGGCCAGGTGAGGTGGCTCACACCTATAATCCCAGCACTTGGGGAGGCAGAGGTGGGCAGATCACGAGGTCAGGAGTTCAAGATCAGCCTGACCAAAATGGTGAAACCCTGTCTCTACTAAAAATACAAAAACTAGCCAGGGGTGCTAGCGGGCACCTGTAGTCCCAGCTATTTGGGAGGCTGAGGCAGGAGAATCGGTTGAACCCAGGAGGCGGAGGTTATAGTGAGCCAAGATCACGCCACTGCACTCCAGCCTGACCAACAAAGCAAGACTCTGTTTCAAAAAAAAAAAAGTTACACACACAAGCAGAAACCCTCCCTGACCCTTCCAGAGGGAGGAGTGTTCCCTGAGGCCGGCCTTCCTCCTGTCCTGTCCTGCCTGGGCCCAGCCCCTGAGGCGACCTTGCTCCCTCCAGGGAAGTTGAAGCCGGCCTGGGTCAAGAGCCAGGGAGAGAAGGCCCAGTCATGCCCCCTACCCTTCATGGAGGGAGCCAGAGGAGGGGGCAGGAGAGAGCCACCCCTGAGGGAGGTGTGGGTGGGGCTGAGTTCAGAGCAGGCAGCCAGGCGGATGCCCCAGGGCCTGCTCCACCTTTCTTGGAAGAGCCTGGAGGAGCCTTGTGGGGTGGGGGTGTCCCACAGCCACGCAGGTGGGGCTGCAGATGTGAGGCTCACCCAGCTAGAGCCAGCCGTGGAGTTCTGGCTTGGGACCCAGGGAACCCGCCCTCGGCCGGTTGGCCAGGATGCCTCCGGCTCTCCTCCCTCCATCCCACCCCTTCCACTTCCAGAGGCCCCGGGGCTATTTTTAACTTGGCAGAGCAGCCCTCGGAGCTGAAGGTGGACTGAGCACTGCAGGGCCTGGGGAGGAGGGAGGAGCTGCAGCTGGTGGGGCTCCACCCCTCCCTGGGCTCCAGCTTTCTGGCCGGGTGGTGGTGGGGGTGTGCTGGTCATCCTTGACCTTAGAGGGGAAACAGCATTCCACCCTGCGAATATAGTCACACTCAGAGGCCACACCGATACTCCAAGATTCAGACACAAGCCTGAGACACAAATTCAAAAACCCACACCTCAGGGTTCACGCAGGCTCACTCGATCACACACAGACACTGACACAGAGACACACACACTCTGCCCAGGGACAGCTCAGGAGTGTGTTAGGCGCACGGAGCCTCAGGACACAGGGGCAGATGTGTGGACTGACTGATGCTGTTGGTGGACCTCACCAGATGCCTGGAGGCCAGCCCCACACAGGCACCAGCGGAGACACCAGCTGTGGGGCTTGTGGGGAGGACCCTCTGGTCACACCCAGAGGCTGAGGTGGGGGAAACTGGGGGGCGGAGCTGCCACTCGCCTGCTCTGGTCCCTCCCTCAGCACCAGCCCAAGGTCCCCGAAACCCACTGATGGACAAACAAGCTCCAGGGTCTCCACACCCTTCCCACCGAAGAGCAGGCTTGCGGCCTCCCCCGTCCCGCATGCTTGCCCCCAACACTCTCAGGCAGGAAGCCCTAAGAGAGAACAGGGGCAGGGGAGGCCTCGGAGAGCTGACCTCAGAATGTGCTCAGCCGGCCCCTTCCTCTCCTGCCCCCACTTCCCCTCTCCTCCCTCAGGCTTTGTTCCCGGGAGCAACTGCCCCCTGACCCCGCTGAGGAATTGGATTCAGTCCTGGAAAAACCGCAGGTGCTGGGCTGGGGCTGCTGTGTCCCTGCGGATCCAGCAGGAGGAGGGAGCTGGGGGCTGGGAGAATTGGGGCTGAGGTGCCAGGATGAGGGCCAGGGCTGGCTTCCAGTTCCAGCCCCTGCCCTTCACACCCACCTCCACCCCAGGAGGCCCAGGGGAGCTCAAGGAGGAGCTGGAGGGCAGGGGAGGGGACAGGACATCCTCTCCGCAGGACACAGGATGCCCAGTCCGGAGGTTCCCAGCCCTGGGCAAGGCCACAGGGGAAAAGGTCACTGGGGCCTGGGGCTCAGCAGTTCCACCCTCAGCCAGCAGTGTCCATGGCCCATCCAGGTCACCCCCATGGGGGCTGGAGGCGGCAGCAGATAAGGCCCTGCCATGGCTGGTGTGGAACGGTCTCCCCACCAGGCTGATCCATTCTGAGGGCCCCACGTGTATGGGAAGGACCAGCAGGCCTGGGGTTGTCCTCAGCTTTCACTCACGGGGCCTCTCATCCAGGCAAATCTTGGGGTCACTACCTGCAGGAGAGGCCTCAGGCTGGCCCTAGCCCTCCCTGGCCCAGGACAGGAAGCCCAGGGATAGTGGGTTGGGGTGATGGCCATGGGGACCTCAGCTCCTGGGGGCTAAGCAGCAGAGGGCCTGGCCCCTGCTTACTGCCCTGGGAGTTGAGGGACCTGGAGGGGCCTCAGGGCACCAGGAGAAAAAGGACCTCCTGCGCTCACCTCACCCGTTCAACCAGGACTCATCAGACCCCGCCAGTCTGGGAGACCTAGAGGGCTCCACCCCTGCTCCCACATCAGTCTCCTGGCTTCAGCCTCTTGCCCAACACGCGAGCCACTGGTCATCTGTGAACACTTCTGCCCGTCCGTCCCAACCACATGAGCAGGAAATGATGCTGTCATCTAAAAGCAAACTTTAAAATTATTGACTTCGTCTGGGCTCGGTGGCTCACGCCTGTAATCTCAGCACTTTGGGAGGCCAAGGTGGTCAGGAGGTCAGGAGTTTGAGACCATCCTGGCCAACATGGCGAAACACCCATCTCTACTAAAAAAAAAAAAAAAAAATTAGCCAGGTGTGGTGGCTCACACCTGTAATCCCAGCACTTTGGGAGGCCAAGACAGGTAGATCACAAAGTCAGGAGTTCAAGACCAGCCTGGCCAACATGGTGAAACCCCATTTCTATTAAAAATACAAAAAATTAGCCGGGCGCAGTGGCTCGCTCACGCCTGTAATCCCAGCACTTTGGGAGGCCGAGGCGGGTGGATCACGAGGTCAGGAGTTTGAGACCATCCTGGTCAACATGGTGAAACCCCGTCTCTACTAAAAATACAAAAATTAGCTGGGCATGGTGGCACGTGCCTGTAGTCCCAGCTACTCGAGAGGCTGAGGCAGGAGAATTGCTTGAATCCAGGAGGCGGAGGTTGCGGTGAGCCGAGATCGCGCCATTGCACTCCAGCCTGGGTAACAAGAGCGAAACTCTGTCTCAAAAAAAAAAAAAATTAGCCTGGTGTGGTGGCGGGCACCTGTAATCCCAGCTACTCCAGAGTCTGAGGCATGAGAATCGCTAGAATCCGGGAGGCAGAGGTTGCTGTGAACTGAGATTGCACCACTGCACTCCAGTGTGGGGGACAGAGCAAAGCTCTGTCTCGAAAAAAAAAAATGACCTGAACACAGAGCTTCAGTCTCAATTTGCCTCAGTTTCCCTAGGACTTAAAATTCCCATAGGGGATCTTAAGTGCAGTCACCGCATGGCCCAGGATTTCTGCTGCCTGGTCCATACAAGAGGAATGGTGCCCGAAGTGAGGCGCACTGCAGGTGACACATCTGCCGGGGCGCCCTCTCCTTCCTCCACCTCCTCTAACCTCGTGTTTTTTGTGGTTTCACTCAAAATCTTTACATGTTTAAAAAAATTGAGTTTTATTGAAGTATAATTTACATACAATGATATTTACCAATTTTAAGCATTCCACTCGAAGAGCTTGGACGTTTGGACTTTGCTAGGATTTCACATAAATGCAGCCCTAAGCACGTGGCTTTTGTATGTGGCTTCTCTCACTTAGCATCCGGTTTTTGGGATTTACCCCGGAGTTGCGGCCTTGTCTTCCCACCGTGGAGAGGAGCCGCACCCCATAACCTCAGCCGGCCGTGTCTTCCCACCGTGGGGAGGAGCCTCGCCCCGGAGCCTCGGCCATGTCTTCCACTGTTCGCTGATCCAATCACCGGCTGATGGACACCTGGTTTTCCAGTTTCAGGAGCGCTGCTTCTACAAACGTGGAGACAAGTCTTCATGTGGACGCCTTTCATCTGTTTTGAGTGAATCCTACGAGTGGGATGCGAAGTCATTCTGCACCTCCTTTACTGATTCTCTTTTTTTTTTTTTTTTATGAGACGGAGCCTTGCTCTGTCACCTGGAGTTGGAGTGCAGTGGCGAGATCTCGGCTCAGTGCAACCTCTGCCTCCCAGGTTCAAGTGCCTCAGCCTACCCAGTAGGTGGGACTACAGGCGCCGGCCACCACGCCTGGATAATTTTTTGTACTTTTAGTAAGGACGGGGTTTCACCATGTTGGCCACGCTCGTCTCAAACTCCTGATCTCGTGATCCACGCCTTGGCCTTCCAAAGTGCTGGGATTACAGGCGTGAAGCACCGTGCCCGGCCTCTGGAGCTCTATGTTTTGGTCACCCCCTGACCCCACAGCTGCACCTGAAAAGCAAAGACTTTGCCCGTGCAATTCCTCCCCCGGGGGTCTTCTGAACAGACAGGACCCACGGGGTGAGTGACTGGCGCTGGGGCCAGGACACTGGTGATGCTGAAGGAGAAGTGACAGTGGGCTGGAGGCGTCACCCAAGACGTTGATGGGGCTGCAGGGAGGTGGCGGTGCCAATGCCGTCAGCAGTGATGCAGCTGGTGGTGCTTGTCTGTGATGGGGAAGACCTCACGCAGGCTGGAGACGCCTCCTTCCTCCTCCCTCCTCCTTCCCTGAACCCTAAACTCACCTGGGAGATGTCCTGTGGCTCCTCCACTTCCCCTCACTGCAGACACCCACGCTGGCTCACACCTTGGAGCCGGCTGTCACCAAACCCTCCGAAATGGCTACTTCCAGTTTCCCCCGTGTGGCACAACTGCCCCCTCCCTGCTGTCACGCTGCTGCCACACCTCACCGCAACTGCTCCGCTCCGGGGACGACGCCTCCTTTCTCCAAAACGGCAGCCTTCCCCTTTCTCTGGCTTCCTTCTCATCCAGTTCAGACTTTGCGGTCCACCCTTAGCCACTCTCTGGAAAATGTGGGAAGTCTTCAAATGTCCCTCCTTTCGTGGCACCCTTCTGAGAACTCCAGCCTTGCCAGCACCTAGACCACTGCCAATCGTTGGGAAAATCAAGCCAGGAAGATGGGGGCCACCCAAAACCCATGTTTGGACATTCTGCTGCCCCCTGCTCCTGGGGCGCACCCACACCTCGCAAACGGAGACATCTATCCACTCGCCCCCTCCCACCCTCCTCAATGCCCCACCCCTGCTGCACACCGTGGCCTTTCCCAGGCACTCAGGACAGAGTTTCTGGATGGTCCTGTGTGTTCAGCCATTCCCTGCCCTCCAGCCTTCCCACCAGCACTTAGCACCCATTACCTCTCCAAATGCAGACAGAAGCCTGGAAATGTTCTAGCTGAGACATTTTCAGGGGCTTCTTAGAAGTGGCTTCCTTTCCACCTCCTTGCCCCAGTTTGCAAAGCCCTACCTATCTTCCCACTCCCCTTCCCTAGCTTCATTCCACCCTGCCCCTAAGGTCCCAGCCACTGGCCTCAAGCCTCAGGCCTCAGTCCGTTCTTAGTCCTTCAGCCCTAGGGCCTCTCCCAGGGTCAGCCCCAAGTCCACAGCCTAACCCACAGGGCTAGTTGGACCTGTCTCTCTGCTCTCAGCTCCTGATCCACCTCCCCTCCAGGACGGCAGCTGCTGGTGTCTGCTCCCTGCAAAACCCTTCTTGGCCGAGTTCAGCAGCTCACCCACTTTGGGAGGCCGAGGTGGGTGGATCATCTGAGGTCAGGATTTCGAGACTGGCCTGGCCAACCATGGCCATCATGGTGAAACCCCGTCTCTACTACAAATACAAAACTTAGGCCAGGCGTGGTGGCTCACACTTGTAATTCCAGCACTTTGGGAGGCCAAGGGGGGTGGATTACTTGAGGTCAGTAGTTCAAGACCAGCCTGGGCAACCATGACCAACATGGTGAAACCCTGTCTCTACCAAAAATACAAAAATTAGGCCAGGCAGGGTGGCTCATGCCTGTAATCCCAACACTTTGGTAGGCTGAGGTGGGCGAATCACCCGAGGTCAGGAGTTCAAGACCAGACTGGGCAACATGGCAAAACCCTGTCTCTACAAAAAAATATATAAATTAGCCAGGCATGATGGCGTGAGCCTGTAATCCCAGCTACTCGGGAGGCTGAGGCAGGAGAATTGCTTGAACCTGGGAGGCAGAGGTTGCAGTGAGCAGAGATCATGCCACTGCACTCCAGTCTGGGAAACAGAACAAGACTCTGTCTCTTTTTTTTTTTTTTTTTTTGAGACGGAGTTTCACTCTTGTTACCCAGGCTGGAGTGCAGTGGCACGATCTCGGCTCACCGAAACCTCCGCCTCCCGGGTTCAAGCAATTCTCCTGCCTCAGCCTCCCGAGTAGCTGGGACTACAGGCACGTGCCACCATGCCCAGCTAATTTTTGTATTTTTAGTAGAGACGGGGTTTCACCATGTTGACCAAGATGGTCTCGATCTCTTGACCTCATGATCCACCTGCCTTGGCCTCCCAAAGTGCTGGGATTACAGGCGTGAGCCACCGCGCCCGGCAACAAGACTCTGTCTCTAAATAAATAAATTAAATTAAAAAATAAAATAGGCCACTCTCAGTGGCTCATACCTGTAATCCCAGCACTTTGGAAGGTTGAGGCGGGCAGATCACCTAGGTCAGGAGTTTGAGACCAGCCTGGCCAACATAGAGAAACCCCAGCTCTATTAAAAACACAAAAATTACCCGGGCATCGTGGTGGGCGTCTGTAGTCCCAGCTACTCGTGAGGCTGAGGCAGGAGAATCGCTTGAATCCAGGAGATGGAGGTTGCAGTGAGCCAAGATCACGCCACTGCACTCCAGCCTGGGCCACAGATCGAGACTCCATCTCAAAAAAATAAATAAATAAAAAATAAAAATAAAATAAATAAAACCCTTGTTTGGGTTAAATCCCTACTTGTGCACAGCAAGCACCCTGAGGGCAAGGACGGGACTGGCCGGTGCTTCACCCAGCGGCCCTTGATACACGCCTGCGGAATAAGCGATTCTCGTTAAGGGTGCCAAAGGGGGAAGGTGGGGAGGTCAGGTCAGCACCACATGCAGAGAAGGACTGAGGCAGGGAGAACCGCCCTCATCCTGCCCTCCTTCATCCACCCAGGCCCAGAAGGACCCCAGCTGGCCGACAGGGAAACCCACCTGGACCATGAGGGACTCCAGCCACCCTCACCCTCCTGGTCCCTGCCCCCACTCAGGTCACAGGCACTGCCTGGGACTTTCCAGGGGGCTGAGCAGCTGACCAGGAGCCTTTGCTGGGGTGGCCAGGGCACCCGGGCACTTCCTGCACCTCCTCCCTCCTTGCAGCCCCAGCTCCCAAGCCGCTCCTTCCTCCCCCGCCCCAGGGGCTTTCCGCAAAGCCTGAGACCTGCTATTTTTAGCTGAGGGAAGAGGGACCAGTTCCTGGCCCCATTGCCGCCCTGAAGGAGCCTGGGCTAAACTGGGGCTGGGGTTGTTGGGCCTAGGGGTTGGGGGAGAGGCTGCCGTCCCCAGCCCAGGCACACCTGGGGTGCAAGGGGGAGGCTGCAGGCCTGGGCTCCCAGCCCGGTTGGTCGGTCGGTGGGCTGGGCGCTCACCCTGGGGAGGTTGGGCTCAGGGCCTGGGTGGGCTACCGCCCACTTCCCGTGGCCACACCCCAGCACTTCAAAAGCTGCTGGCCGCCCTGTGGTCAATCCAGGCTCCCACGCAGCTGGAGGGGCTGGGAGGGCACATGCACCCGGCAGCTGCCCCCTCTCCTCAGGGCAGCTTCAAAGCAGCAGTGGGGTGGGCAGCCTCCCCACGCCACTCCCCGCCACCCCCACCCCCTGCCACCCCATGGTTAGCTCGGATCCCAGCGCTTGCTCGGGAGACAAGAGGCGGTCACGGGGCCCTGGCTGAGCCCCTGCTCTGCTCCCCATCCCATTGCCTTCCTGGGTGGGCTTGGGGCAAAGACCCAGGTGCTTTCCTGGCCCCCAGATCCTGTCCTGAGGCAGGGGCCACCTTTAGGGGTGCCTGTGGGTTTAGGCGGCCTGGCCATGGAGTCAGTCCCCGTTAGAGAAGCCACAGGAACCAGGGTGGGGGCACCCCTTCAGGACCCCTCAGGACAGCCTCTCTTTCTTTGCCCTTCCCTCCCTTTCTTCTTCTCCATCTCCAACTTGAAGCGGGGCAGGAGGGGAGGGACCATAGGGAAGAAGGGGCTCCCTGTCCAGGCCTCCGGGCTGTGGTGGGGCTTGACCAGGCGCCAGCTCCCGGGGGATGGCCAGGGCGGAGGTGTTGGGGGCAGGGACCTAGAAACAGCCGCCCAGAGGACAGAGAGTGCTGGGGGGCGGGGGGCAGCTTTCAGGGTCCCCTGGGGTCAGCTCTAGGACAGTTGCCATTTTTAATCTGCACAAGTGATTTAGAAGGAGTCGCCAGGGCTGCAACCTAGATCTGCTCAGAGTGAGCTCGGGAAGTACAGGAGGCACAGCCCAAGTACCACCCCCTCCTCCCAGCTGTGACCGCAGGGCAGTGGGGACCCTGGAGGAAGCTTCCTCCTCTCCTGCTGGCCAGAGCCTGGGCTCACAGTGACCCTGAATGTCCGAAGTCTGCCTGCGGCCTTGCTGGGCCCCTCCTGCTCTGGGCTAGCCCTCCCCTCCCTGCACCCCCTCCTCTCCTCCTCCACTCTGGGGCATCCACGGAGGACCGAGGCCCAGCCCCCGGCTGCAGGGCCGGGGGTTCCCCCAGATCTAGGGCCTGGAAGGATCCCCATCCCTGGGCTCGAAGCACAGACGCCAGGCCCTAGTGGACCCCGCTTTCAGCCCACCTGCTCGGCAGGTGGGAGCCACGCACCCCAGAAAGGAAGGCCTGGGGGTGGGTGAGCTGCCAGGGTCCCCACCAGGACCTTGACTTGGTTGCCAGCGACCACCCCACCCCTGCTGACGAAAGCTGGGCACCCCTCCCACAGTCTCCAGGCACAGGGAGGGAGGAAGGAAGGGAGGGAGGAAGGAAGGGAGGGAGGGAGGGCTCGATCCCCAGTCCCTCTGACCACCCCGAAGGACTGTGCCTGCTTGCAGCCCCATCCCCACCACCCACCACCCGAGCTGCAGGTGCAATAGAGGCAGGGAGGGGAGAACGCACAGGGGTTCTTGGGCCACCGCCCTGAGGGATTTTTGATGGTTCCACGACTTGGGGGAACCAGGAAAGAGGGGCAAGCTCTGTGGCCTCCCATGGACTAGGCGCCTATCATGGAGGTGGAGTCCCCAGGAGAGACTCCTATGGGGAAGGACGTCCTGAACCCTCTGGGCTGGGCCCCTGGCCTGCCCGGGTCACAGGCTGGCGAGGCCAGACACAGGGGCCAGGAAGTACCGAACCGGCTCTCAGGCCAAGAGCCAAGGGACCCCCACCCCTTCCATTCATCAGCCATCAGGGCCCATCAGCAGTGCCACCTCCCCTCCTCACCCCCCTCCAGGGCTGACAGGCCGAGATCCACACTGTGGTCTCCCTCCTGTCACGGTGTGCCCCCCAGGTGAAGGTCTCCATAGGGGAGCCAGGGAAAAGCTGGAGCGGATCACCTCACAGGGCGGAATGGCTGCTGGTGCCGCCTGGTCAGAGGCCAGGATCGGTATTTGCTGAATACACAACACAGAGGGACCAGTGAAAATACAGATAAAAGCGTGGAGCTGCCGGTGTGGCGGAAGAGCCTGCAGAGAAGCTCCCTCAAAGACTCACAGGCGACACAACCACAACCTGTGGAAAGCAACCCGGGCAAGGCTCTCGGCTTAGGAACACCCCCTTGGATTGAGCTGCGCGCTGCTGGAAATCTAGCTTGTAAGAGAAGCAGCTAGAGGCTAGGGTCCTCGGACAACAGTGTGCCATGCAGCGTGTCTGCGGCGGGGAGAGACCTGGAGCCCGTGCGTCCCGCAGCAGAAGTGGACACAGTGGTGCCAGGGCAGGAACTCCCGAGGGGGGAGGCAGGGCACTTGCAGGCCTGTGCACGAGTCTGTGGCGCGCTCAGGACGCACCTCGGAGAAGAGCGAGCCTGCTGCAGAGTCACGTGCACGCCAGGTCTGTCTGTACCAGCAAGTGACAGATGACCCCTAGATAAGACTCTGTGTACGTATATGTTTGTCGCAAATAGAGAGGGTGTGAAAGGACAGACTAGCAACTCTGGATATCCAGGAGGGAATGTAGAAAGAACAGCTAATCGTCTTAGTCCCTGTGTCACTGGATGCGATGAGAATGTTACATTTTGAATGACAAAAATAAGCACTCATCTTGTATCAGAAACTGGCTACTGCAGCGAGGGAAGGGACCCTGCTCTAGAGTTTTCGAAGCTGGGGTGAGCCCAGGCCTTGAACGTACCCTTCACACTGTGTGTATGGGGCCCAGGGGACAATCGACCATTCCCGCATGGAGTCTGCAGAAATGGTGCAGACTGCCCCAGAGGAATTCAGCCCACATCACACAGGCCAGCAGGACTTTTTTTTTTAGCACGGCAGTGCCATCATAGCTCACTGCAGCCTTGTCCTCCTGGCCTCAAGCAATCCTGCCTCTTCAGCCACCGAAGTGGCTGGAACCATAGGCTCGACTCACCATGCCCGGCACCTGCAGGACTCCTGACCCCCAACCCAGACTTTACCGTGATGTGGGGAGCCGTCCCCCCTCCCTCCCTGACGGTGCAGGTGACGTCAAGGATTCTGGAGGGACCCTGGCTCATTCCCACAGCTGGGAGCACACCTGGGAGGAGCCGAATGCCAGCGTGGGGTTCCAGAGGCTTGCAGGCAGGGAGGACGGTGAGCCTTCCACACACACAGCACAGTCACCCAGGGTTGTGTGCTGGGAAGGGTGTTGCGGGGTACTCTGAGGAGGGCCGCTCACTGGTGTCCTCCATCCTGGGCAGGAGAGAGGCCAGAGCACAGGCCCTGCGGGGAGCCAGGACCGAGAAGGCAGTGTGCACCACTCCCCACCAACCCCACCATCCTTGAGGGCGCTGAGTAATTAATTCTCTGCGACTCCAGATGTTCAGCAGCTGTCTTGACCATTTCCGCCCCTTCTCCTGACCCTGCATCCTCCAGGAAGTATCCCCTCCTGTCCTTGGGATCCAAGCCACCCCCACCTTCCCTGCACCCCATTTCCTGAGCAGAGGCGTTTGTGCAGACTCAGCTCCTGCACCCACCAGGGTAGCTTCGGTTTTCCCAAGGCCTGGACACTGCTCCCTGAGTCCAGGGCTGCTGTGGTGGGCTGACTCCCTGACATATGCCCTCTGGTTGGGGCTCTGATCCTGGCTCCTGCCCCTCCGGCCTCTGGGACTGGTTTTCTCTCTCTCCCCTCCTTTCTTCTCCAAGGTTGGCTCTGCAGGCTCCTGTGGCATAAATCAAGGGCCTCCAGGGAGGCCCAGCAGAACTGGCCAGAGAGAGAGCCCTGCCCCAGTGCGGGAGGGTGGGAACCAAGGGGTGGAGGGCTCAGAGATGGGCAGGCCCTGTGGGGGTGGGGTGCATGCTCAGATGTCTGCCTGGAGGGCACTGGGGTGCTAAGGGGAGGGGTTACCTCCACAAACTGATCAGCAGGGACACAGCCGCCCCACGCCCCACCTTGTGGACATTTCCCTGAGTTGATGGGGGTGGGGGCACAAGAGGTCACGGCTGCTGCAGCTGGTCCAGTCTGGGGGCACTTCTGAAGAGGGGACAGCTCCCTTCCTGTCACATGCTTTCCTGTCTCAACAGAGCTGGGGGTTCTGGGGCACTTGGGCTCCCGTGGGCTGGTGGGGTCAGGGACTGGGCCAGACACAGGATAAGGCATGGAACCCCTGGGGGCCAGCGGCTCCAGCCCGCTGACCTCTGCCCCTCAGAATCCGGTCCCAGGCTCTCCCCTCCTCCTCTCAAGAACTTCCTGCTGTGTGTGTGTGTGTGTGTGTGTGTGTGTGTGTGTGTGTGTGTGTGTTTGTTGTGGAGGAAGCTAAGGGCAGGTGGGCCTGGCTAAAGAAAAGCCTCCATTTCCAAACAAGTCCCAGAGCAGATCAAGCTGGAAGACTGCCCCCAGGAGGATGAGGCTTCTCTAAGCAGAATCTGTTCAGGGGAATCAAAATAAGTTTAGTACATCCAACATCCTGTGTGAACAGCCCTCCAGGACCCCTGCCACCCCCAGGATCTGAACTGAGGAGGCAGGGACCCCTGTCAGGGCCTGGGCTCTGTTGCTGTCTTCACTCCTGTGGTCTCACACAAAATGGGCCGGGAGCCTTTGGGCCCACAGCCCCCACCCGCCTAGGGAAGGCAGCCGCTGAGTTTATGAAAGAGGCTCCTGGAAAAAGGAATTGTCTCCTATCCTTTGCAGAAGTTCCCATCTCCGCCCCTAGCCACAGGGGGCTCCTTTCCCCTCAGGGCCAGGGGTGGGCACTTGAGCAGGACTAGAACCACCGACCCTACGGGAAGCCCTGTGTCCTGGGGCAGGGCTCCTGTTGCTGCCCAGGACCCAGTGGAAAGGATGGCATGACAGGTGCGCCAGTGGACCCGGAGACACCGTCTTTGTCCTCACAGCCTGACCAATGAGCACAGTAGCCAATCTGAGCTCAAAGCTGGATAACCAGGAAAATCTGGATCTCGGCTGTGTGTGCGCCTGGGGATAGGACTGCAGATTTAGCAAAACAAAAACAAACTTAAAAACAGAATATCCAGGTGCAGTGGCTCACGCCTGTAGTCCCAGCTACTCAGGAGGCTAGGGCAGGAGAATCGCTTGAACCAGGGATGCAGAAGTTAGAGTGAGCCAAGATCGCACCATTGCACTCCAGCCTGGGCAACAAGAGTGAGACTCCATCTTAAAAAGAAACAAAATCCAGGATATCCAGTTAAATTGGAATTTCAGATAAATAATTTTAAAATATAAGTATGTCTCAAGCAATATTTTGAACATACTTATATCCAAAAAGTATTTGTTTATCTGTAACTCCAATTTTTTTTTTTTTGAAACGGGGTTTCGCTCTTATTACCCAGGCTGGAGTGTAATGGTACCATGTTGGCTCACTACAACCTCTGTCTCCTGGGTTCAAGCAGTTCTCCTGCCTCAGGCTCTCGAGTAGCTGGGACTACAGGCACGCGCCACCATGCCCAGCTAATTTTTGTATTTTTAGTAGAGGCGGGGTTTCACCATGTTGACCAGGATGGTCTCGATCTCTTGACCTCGTGATCCACCTGCCTCGGCCTCCCAAAGTGCTGGGATTATAGGCGTGAGCCACTGCACCTGGCCTGTAATTCCAATTTAACTGGTATATCATTCTGTATTTTATCTGGCAACTGGAGTGGGGGTAATAGCCCCCAAATCACTTGCTTTGTCAATTGGTTCCTGTCCTTCTGTTCCCCAACCCCTAAAGACAGCAGCAGTCCTCAGCTGACTCCCCAAGCTGGGGGCGGGGGGGGCTGTTTGGGTCAGGTAGTGCCTCTAACCCAGACATAGAACAGGAGGGCAGAGAGAGGGTGCATCAGCCTGGAACTTTCCCAGAAGGCTGCGGTCAGGCAGACATGGCACCTGGCTCAGAGGCTCTGGCTGGATTTGCAAAACTCCCTGATGGTAGCATTTCTGTTTCTGGTCTGGGGAGCTGCTGAGTCCCTCGAGCCACCCCCTCCCTGGGGCTCCCCCTGGCGGGCAGCCCCTGACCCTGCCCTCAGGTGGGCTGGCCCTTTCCAGGGCAGGGGAAAAAGGGGAACCCACCAGACCCCTCCAGAAAAGAAGGAGGTACAGTCTGGGAGTTGGGCTCAATCAGGGACTGAGAAAGAGGAACTCCAGCCAGGCAGGACCTGTCTGAGAAGGTCACTGCTGCTCCTGGCAGCCAGTGAAAAGAGGATCCAGAAAAGGAAGGGGCTTGTTTCTGGTCTGCACCCGAGAAGTAAGGTGTACAGGGGAGGGGCCAGCAGGCCAAGAGCAAACGCTGCCTTTCGGGTGCAGCAGCAGCTCTCCTAGGACGATGAGATGTAGACCAGGGAATCCTGAAGGGGCAGGGGAGGGAACACTGCAAGCCTGGCACAGGTGGAGGAAGCCTTGCCTTCTTCCTAGTGAGACCCTGGCACTGGCAGGGAGAAGTCAAGGCTGCCCCTTTCTGGCCTGTGAGGTTGCCCATCTCCAGTTTAAGGAAGAGGGAGGCTGGGCACAGGGATTCACACCTGTAATCCCAGCACTGTGGGAGGCAGAGGCCAGAGGATGGCTTGAGCCCAGGAGTTCAAGACCAGCCTGGGCAGCATAGCGAGACCCCATTTCAATTTAATAAATAAATAAGGAAGAGGAAAGGGAGGCAGTCGCTGCGCAAAGCATGGGTGGGAAGACTGGGCCTAGAAGTGTTTCACTGGTAGGGTCCCGGCCAAGGGGGGACAGGCAGAAACCTGGGTCCATCATCTCCGGGAACGCTTTGTGTACTCATCACCTAGCAACAGGATGCAGCCTCCCCTGGCCCTGGAAGGCCAAGTCACAAAGGCCGTCAGGGCCGGCATGCCTTAAGACGGCTGGGTGCCTCTCGCGGGCGCGGAGTGACTGCACCCACTGCCCATGTGCGTCATCTGCTTCGTGAAGGCGCTGGTGCACGTATTCAAGATCTACCTGACCGCCAGCTACACCTACACCTTCCGCGGCTGGCCGGTGGACTTCCGCTGGGATGACGTGCGCGCGGTGGGCCGGAGCAGCAGCCAGCGGGCGCTGACCTGTGTGGGTGCCGCGGCGGGCGTGTGGCTGCTGCGGGACGCGGCGCTGGGCGGGGAGGCGCCGGGGCGGCCTCCGCGCGGGGCGCGCAGCCAGGCGCAGTGCCTCCTGCAGCAGCTCCGCGAGCTGCCCGGCCAGCTCGCCAGCTACGCGCTGGCCCACTCGCTGGGCCGCTGGCTCGTGTACCCCGGTTCCGTATCCCTGATGACGCGCGCGCTACTGCCGCTGCTGCAGCAGGGCCAGGAGCGCCTCGTGGAGCGCTACCACGGCCGGCGCGCCAAGTTGGTGGCCTGCGACGGCAACGAGATCGACACCATGTTCATGGACCGCCGCCAGCAGCCGGGCAGCCACGGGCACGGGCTGCGCCTGGTCATCTGCTGCGAGGGCAACGCCGGCTTCTACGAGATGGGCTGCCTGTTTGCGCCGCTGGAGGCTGGCTACTCTGTGCTGGGCTGGAATCACCCTGGCTTCGGCGGCAGCACGGGCGAGCCGTTCCCGCAGCACGACGCCAATGCCATGGACGTGGTGGTCAAGTACGCGCTGCACCGTCTGCGCTTCTCGCCAGCGCATGTGGTGGTCTACGGCTGGTCCGTCGGCGGCTTCACGGCCACCTGGGCCACCATGACCTACCCAGAGCTGGGTGCGCTGGTGCTGGACGCCACCTTCGACGACCTCGTGCCGCTGGCGCTGAAGGTCATGCCGCACAGCTGGAAGGGGCTGGTGGTGCGCACCGTGCGTGAGCACTTCAACCTCAACGTGGCTGAGCAGTTGTGCTGCTACCCGGGGCCGGTGCTGCTGCTCCGACGCACGCAGGACGACGTGGTCAGCACCTCGCGCCGCCTGCAGCCCCTGCAACCTGGCGACGTGGAAGGTAACCGCGGCAATGAGCTGCTGCTGCGCCTTCTGCGGCAGCGCTACCCCGCTGTGATGGGGCAAGAGGGCCAGGCCGTGGTAACGCGCTGGCTGCGCGCTGGCAGCCTGGCGCAGGAGGCTGCCTTCTATGCACGCTACCGCGTGGACGAGGAGCGCTGCCTGGCGCTGCTGCGCTCCTACCGTGAATGCTGCGATGAAACTCTGAAGGGCGAGGAGGCCCAGGGGCCGCACGGACCCGGCTTTCCATGGTTGGTGGGTCAGGGCCTGAGCTCAAGGCGGCAGCGGCAGCTCGCACTGTTCCTGGCTCGAAAGCACCTCAAGAATGTGGAGGCGACTCACTGCAGCCCTCTGGAGCCTGAGGACTTTCAGTTGCCCTGGGAGTTGTGACCTATGCCCCTGTGGGGGGTCATGCAAACACCTTCCTGGCCTTCCTGGTTCCCCTCCCCAAATCCCAACCAGTAACCCTGGCCCTGCGTGGGGGGCGGCGGCAGGGGCCCCTAACCTGCTGTTTGGGGGCGAATGGGCAGAACACAGGAGCTTGGTGCTCTCCTTCCTTCCCTGGGGCGTTCTGACCTTCCCTCTGTTCTTCCTTGCTCCGTCCCCTCCTTTCTGTCTCTTCCTCCCACAAATACTTTTGGACGCTCCCACCCAGCTCCTAAAGGAAATGCAAAAATTAACCTGACCCAGTTTATGGCAATCCTGTGTGATGGGTGCCTCTATCACCACAAAAGGATGATGGGAAGAGGGGCTGTGGGGTCACAGGGAGGAGCCCCTCACCTGGCCTGGGTTACAGCTGGCTCCTTGGAAAACGATGCCAGCTGTGCGCTGAAAGTCTGTGCAAGCTGCTCTGTGAAAGGAGGACACTGGCATCACAGGGTTGTAGGCAGGTCTCAGTGACTGAACATTCCCAGTAGCCTACACTCTGTAGGGCTCCCTCCCACCTCCAAACTACGGGCTTCCACACCAGGGCATTCACAGATGGACTGCAGACTCACATGGTGGTGTGTGAGGCTACAGATACACGTGCACAGGCCAGGGGACACTACTGGGTGTCCCCTGGAGCCAGGCCTGGGCTGGACTTTGTTCCTGGCTGAGGGATGCAACACAGAATGAAAGACAAGGCCTCTGCTCACCACCGTCTGTAATGTCACGTCTCTGTGCTTCTGCGCTCTGCCCTGAATTGCCTGAAGCAGGGACTACTGGCTGTGCTTGTCCCTAGTTCCTGGGCTGGCCAGGTCGGGTTGAGCAAAAATCTTTGGAAAGAAAGGCAGCAAATGGAGAAAACATTACTGAGAGCACCAGAGCAGGGTAAGGCCACGAAGGTAAGAGACTCTGGCCTGTGCAAGAGTACCAGGAAGACACCTGTGGGAGGAGGTGGCCAGGTGAAGGAAGGGGCAGTAGGAGGAGGGTCCAGAACCATCCCAGGCTGGAAGGCCAGAGTGCAGTCCTAAGACCTCAGATCCTAAAGGGCTTGAATATCATTTAAGACTTTTCTTCCAGGAGCAAATAGGAGCCAAAGAAGGGAAGTTGTGGGACTTGTTTTCGTGGGGCCAGTTGCCTGGTGGTTACACGCCTCTCCTCTGAGGTCAGGCATCCTGTTCCAGAGTATCCTGGTAGCATTTGCAGAGTGACCTGGGGCAAGTCACTTTAATCTCAGCTTCCTCGTCTGTGGAGTGGGGAGGGCGCAGCGTTGCCTGGGTCTCGGTGAACAGGAAGTGAGACAAGCCCCGGGGTGCACAGCACACTGGCCCGAGCTGCAGGGTCCACGCCCAAGGCTGGCAGAGTAGAGGATTTAAGGAGCCGAGTCACCTCTAGTCGGGTCTCGGCCATCCGGCGGGCAGCGGCGCCTGCAGGGAGAGAGGCCGAATCGCGGTCTTTTTCAGCGCAATCCGAATACAGTAAAAAGTCCCCAACAAAAGGACAAACCAGCCGGGCACTGTGGTTCACGCCTGTAAACCTAATACTCTGGCAGTCCGAGGCGGGAGGATCACCTGAGGCCAGGAGTTCGAGACCAGCCTGGCCCACGTGGAGAAACCCCGTCTCTCCTAAAAATACGAGTATCAGCCGGACCTGTTGGGCGCACCTGTAATCCCAGCTACTCGGGAGGCTGAGATAGGAGAATCCCTTGAACCTGGGGACGGAGGTTGCAGTGAGCCGACATCGCACCACTGGACTCCAGCCTGGGCAACAACAAGGGTGAAACTCCGTCTCGGAAAAAAAAAAAAAAAAAAAAGGACAAACTGAAAAACAGAAAATAAATACAGGACTCACGGGGGAAGGCTGACCCCCAAAGTCAAGGATCGGGCTGGAAAGGATCTCACGGGGTCAGAGTCGGAGCCGCCGAGGCGCGCGAGCCCCGGCACTAGTGAGCAGCTGCATCCGCCCCGGAAGGTCCCCTGGGGCCCTGCGGTGGCTTTCCACAGCGCCATGTTGGACGGTCCTCCGACTTCCCACCCCTCCGTGCTGCCGCTACTGTGACCGTTCTACCTGTGCATCTCGCTGGTGGAGTCAACCTGGAATGGATTCCCTCCGAACCCCTCCTCCCTTTTCTGCTTCGCCCGCAGTTTCGGCCTATCGGGTTGAGTCAGATAAACCAGGACGGGCCAAACGCGCTCTCATTGGACATCACTGGTGGGGCGGGAGGAAGGCGGAGCTCGCGCCCGAGCGGAAGTAGCCGTCGCGTCGCTGATTACGTAACGCTGCGGGGCCGAAGCAGTTCCGCTGGCTGGTGTGTACGCGGCGAGCCAGTGCCGGCGCCGCCCGCTCGGCTCTTTTAGCGCCCGCGACAGCGGTCCTGACGCCGCCTGAACATGGACTCCGCCGGCCAAGGTACCTGCGGGGCCCGGCGCCTCCGCCGCAGATGGGCCCAGGCCGCCCGGTGTTCCCCCTCTCCCGGGGTCGCGTGTGCGACTCTCGGTCCTCCCAGCGTCTGCTCGCCCACCCCTCGCTCGCCCCTCTTCAGCTCCCGGGCCACTGACCTCGAAGCTTACGATGGTCGTGGTGTGCGTCTTTCGCCCACGGCCCAGACCGCTTCCTGGGCTCTCTCCGGCCGCCCTCCAGGTCTTCTTTGGGACCTCTCCGAGGTCTGGTTCCCTGGCGGCTGCTGTTGCTCCCGTATTTGGGTTCCCTCGCTCCAAGCAGGTCTCACTTATGCCGCCCCTCCCCCCCGCCCCGTCCTTGCTTGCTCTGCCACCGCGGGGTCCCTGCGCGGGCCACCTGGACCCAGTCCGAGGTGTTGAGGACGGCTCCCGAGAAGGGAGAAGGGGTGGTGAAACAGTCTTCGCGTTCAGCAGAGCTCCCCGTGGGTGGCAACTGTGCTCGGAGCTCAGCCTACTTAGGGGGTTGCTTCATGGAGAGGGGTGGAGGGAGTCAGGGGCACCCGCAGGATACCATGCCTGTTTCAAAAACAGTCACCTCGGAGCAGTACGAGATGGCCACTGAGGGATATGGAGCGAACCCAGGAGATTAAAATCTTGAGAAGATGGTACACGTCTGTCTTCCATTTTGGGCTCTAGAGAGGGATGCTAAATGTCTACGTTGAGGTAACCACACAGGATAAGTTCAGGAAGCTTTCCCACTGTTTAACCTGCAGCTGCATATTAAGCATTATGTGTGTGTGTGTGTGTGTGTGTGTGTGTATGTATATATTTGAGAGGGAGTCTCACTCTGTCGTCGGGATGGAGTGCAATGGCACGATCTTGGCTCACTGGATTCTCCTGCCTCAGCTTCCCTAGTAGCTGGGACTACAGGCACGTGCCACCACGCCCAGCTAATTTTTGTATTTTTAGTAGAGACAGGGTTTTACTCTTTTGGCCAGGATGGTCTCGATCTCTTGACCTGGTGAGCCACCTTGGCCTCCCAAAGTGCTGGGATTACAGGCGTGAGCCACTGCACCAGGTTGCATATTCAACATTATAATTCCTGGGTGCCACTTTGTTCAGCAAGGCATTTATTTATTTATTTATTTAGAGACAGCGTCTGTCTCTGTCACCCAAGCTGGAGTGCAGTGGTAGCTCACTGCAACCTTCAACTCCTGGGCTCAAGCGACCTTCCTGCCTCAACCTCCTAAGTAGCTGGGAGTATAGGAATACAGGTGTACCTCACCAGGTTAATTGATCTTTCTACTTTTTTTAGTGGGGGAGGACAGAGTTTCGCTCTTGTTGCCTAGGCTAGAGTGCAATGGCATGATCTTGCCTCACTGCAACCTCCACCTCCTGGTTCAAGTGATTCTCCTGCCTCAGCCTCTCGAATAGCTGGGATTGCAGGCATGCATGACCACGCCCTGCTAATTTTTTATTTTTAGTAGAGACGGGGTTTCTCCATGTTGGTCAGGCTGGTCTTGAACTCCTGACCTCAGGTGATCCGCCTGGTTTGGCCTCCCACAGTCCTGGGATTACAGGCATGAGCCACTGCGCTTGGCCTCGTTTATCTTTTTTCAAATAGAAGAGGAAGACTGAGCTCAGTGACTCACGCCTATAATCCCAACACTTTGGGAGGCCGAGGCTGATAGATCACTTGCGGTGATGAGTTTGAGACCAGCCTGGCCAACATGGTAAAACCTGGTCTCTACTAAAAATTTAAAAATTAGCCAGGCATAATGGTTCGAGCCTGTAGTTCCAGCTGCTTCGGAGGCTGAGGCAGGAGAATTGATTGAACCTGGGAGGTGGAGGTTGCAGTGAGCGGAGATCATGCCACTGCACTCCTACCTGGCTGACAGAGTAAGACTCATCTCAAAAAAAAAAAAAAATCAGAATCATTTGCTGAAACAGTGAATAAACTTCACATAGTAAGCATTTGTCAAGTGCCAAGGAAGCGCACGGCTCCAGTGCTATGGGACATTTGAAGGGAATGAACTGCAGCCAGCTTTTAAAAAGGGTATCCTTGTTAAGTGCATTCAATCTGTTTGTTTTGTTTTGTTTTTTAATTGAAAAGGCATAGTTTTTCTTTCATTTTTTTTAAGTAATTTTTTTCATACCAGATCAACTTACTAGTAGACTCCTTAGGATTTATACAGTTGACAAACATATCTATAATTGGGGACACTTCTACATCTTTCCAATCTATGCCTTTTATTTTAACTTACTTTTTTTTTTTTTTTTTTTTTGAAACAGAGTCTTACTGTTGCCCAGGCTGGAGTGCAGTGGTGCAATCTTGGCTCACTGCAATCTCTGCCTCCCTGGTTTAAGTGATTGTCCTGCCTCAGCCTCCTGAGTAGCTGGGATTACAGGCGTGTGCCACCATGCCCAGCTAATTTTTTGCATTTTTAATAGAGGGGGGTTTCACCATGTTAGCCAGGATGGTCTTGATCTCCTAACCTTGTGATCTGCCTGCCTCGGCCTCCTGAAGTGCTGGGATTACAGGCGTGAGGCACCACACCCAGCCTTATTTTAATTTACTTTTAAGGTCGGCTCAGTGGCTCACACCTGTAATCCCAGCACTTTGAGAGGTCAGGGTGGATCACGAGGTCAGGAGTACAAGACCAGCCTGGCCAAGATGGTGAAACCCCATCTGTACTAAAAGTACGGAAAAGTTAGCCGGGTGTGGTGGTGGGCACCTGTAATCCCAGCTACTTGGGAGGCTGAGGCAGAGAATTGCTTGAACCCAGGTGTTAGAGGTTGTGTGAGCCAGTGGTGCCATTGCACTCCTGCCTAGGTGACAGAGTGAGACTCCATCACAAAAAAAAAAAAAAAAAAAAAAAGTGGAAGATCTGTTAGATTGAGCTGCTTTCTTTGTAGCAAGGGCTTCCTGCCTCTGAAGATAGTATTCCCACTGGGAAGCTGGAATTAGGGTTTGGCTGCCTTGGGCCAGCATTTCTCGTGCTCTGAAGCAGCACAAGTGGTATTGGATTTTCGTCTCAGGTGGCCCAAGGTGTGGCTGCCCTAGTCTAACGCCCAAGCTGTCCTCACAGACCTTTCAGAGAAGAGGTGTGAGTCTCTGGGGTCTCCCTCCCTCCCACCTTTGCTTTTGTCCTGCTAGAGGCCTCTACTGTATTTACCTGGAAGTAAGTAACTTACTTGACACTTTCTGGCCTCGTTTTGTCTCTGGCAGATATCAACCTGAATTCTCCTAACAAAGGTCTGCTGTCTGATTCCATGACTGACGTTCCTGTCGACACAGGTGTGGCTGCCAGGACTCCTGCTGTTGAGGGCCTGACAGAGGCTGAGGAGGAGGAGCTCAGGGCTGAGCTGACCAAGGTGCTGTGGCTTGGCTGTCTGTTCTGGCATGAATTGGCGTTAAGGCCCTCTTGGATTAATGAGAGGCCAGGGTACTGGCCATATTCCCAGGAATTGCCCTGGGTGGCCACCCACCCTGCTCTGCCTTCCCACGGATAGTGGAGCTTTCTTTGTATGTGCCCAGCTCCATGCACTGGACTCAGAGCCACCTGGCAGTAGAGACAGGCCATGACTTCCTCCCCACACCTGTTCCTGGTCCTTCCCGAGTGCTCCAGGGAGAGTGTTCACACACAGACTGCCTCCGAGCAGCCATCTGCTGGGAGTGTCTCTGTTGGAATTAACACTTGATAATCTTTTTTTTTTTGAGATGGAGTCTTGCTCTGTCACCGAGACTGGAGTGCAGTGGTGTGATCTTGGCACACTGCAACCTCCGCCTCCCAAATTCAAGCAATTCTCCTGCCTTACTCTTCTGAGTATCTGGGACTACAGGCGCCTGCCACCATGCCTCGCTAATTTTTTGTATTTTTAGTAGAGATGGGGTTTCACCATGTTGGCCAGGGTGGTCTCAATCTCCTGACCTCGTGATCCACCTGCCTCAGCCAGGTGTGAACCATCACACCCAGCCTAATTTTTGTATTTTTAGTAGAGGCAGAATTTTACCATGCTGGTCAGGTTGGTCTCCAACTCCCAGTCTCAAGAGATCTGCCTGGCTCAGCTTCCCAAAGTGCTAGGATTGTAGGCTCAAGCCACGTGCCCAGCCAAGAAAGAAAAACTTTTTTTTTTTTTTTTTTTTTAGGATGGAGTCTCACTCTGTCGCCCAGGCTGGAGTGTAGTGGGATGATCTTGGCTCACTGCAGCCTCTACCTCCCAAGTTCAAGTGATTCTCTTGCCTCAGTCTTCTCAGTAGCTGAGATTATGGGTGGACACCACCACGCCTGGCTAATTTTTGTATTTTTAGTAGAGACGGGGTTTTGTCGTGTTGGCCAGGTTGGTCTTGAACTCCTGACCTTAGGTCATCCGCCTGCCTCGGCCTCCCAAAGTGCTGGGATTACAAGGACGAAAAATAATTCATTTTTTTATTTTTTTGAGATGGAGTTTCACTCTCATTGGCCAGGCTGGAGTGCAATGGCGCAATCTCGGCTCACTGCAACCTCTGCCTCCCGGGTTCAAGCGATTCTCCTGCTCCTGAGTATCTGGGATTACAGGCGAATGCCAGCACACCCGGCTAATTTTTGTATTTTTAGTAGAAATGGGGTTTCGTCATATTGGTCAGGCTGGTCTCAAACTCCTGACCTTGTGATCCACCCACCGCGGCCTCCCAAAGTGCTGGGATTATAGGCACAAGCCACTGAGCCCGGCCAGGTTTTTCACATTTTTAAAAACATGCCCAGTCCCAGGAAAGAGGCTAGACAAGCCTGCCATGGTCATCCTGGGTCATTCCTCATGACTGCAAATGGACACAGTGATTGGTAGCTCTACCAGAACCATTTAGCTCGGGGTCATGGGACAGTTCTCTGGAGTCCAGTTCCTAGTACCAGATTAAAACAGATGTCTGCTGGCTGGGCACAGTGGCTCTTGCCTGTAATCCCAGCACTTTGGGAGGCCAAGGCTAGTGGATCACCTGAGGTCAGGAGTTCAAGACCAGCCTAACCAACATGGCGAAACCCGGTCTCTACTAAAAATATAAAATTAGCCAGGCTTGGTGGTGGGCACCTGTAATCCCAGCTACTCTGGAGGCTGAAGCAGGAGAATCGCTAGAACCTGGGAGGCGGAGATTGTGGTGAGCCGAGATCACACCATTGCACTCCAGCCTGGGCAACAAAGGAAAACTGTCTCAAAAAAAAAAAAAAAAAAAAAATTTTGCTGTAGACACTATTCCTAGGATGAGTTAATGCTTTGGTAAACGGAAAGTTCTTGTGTAACTCTTCTGGCACTGTGTATGAGGATGTTAGTCACTTCCTGCAGAAGTGATGGCTCATCATGTCAACTGCGTGCTTTGCAGGTGGAAGAGGAAATTGTCACTCTACGCCAGGTCTTGGCAGCCAAGGAGAGGCACTGCGGAGAGCTCAAGAGGAGGCTGGGCCTCTCCACCCTGGGGGGGTTGAAACAGAACCTGTCCAGGAGCTGGCATGATATGCAGGTCTCTAACGCGTAGGTACCTGCCTCAGCCGCATGCCGGGGGGCTGGAGAGAACGTGGACCACACGTGTTTCTGGCTTGTGGTGGGGGGAGTGTCTTCATGCTCAGGGACGAGGTCTAGCCATGGAGTTGAGTGGCCTGTTTGGAAGGAGCCAGTGGGAGGCTCTGACCTCTTGACCCAGGGACTGCCTTTTTTGTTCAAAGAGCTTGGAGTCTACATGTGTCTTATTTATTTTTAAATTTTTGTATATTTATTTTTTTGAGACAGTCTCTGTTGCTCATGGTGAAGTGCAATGGCGTGATCTTGGCTCACTGCAACTTCCACCTCCCAGGTTCAAGCAATTCTCCTGCCTCAGCCTCCAGAGTAGCTGGGATTGCAGGTGCCAGCCACCACGTCTGGCTAATTTTTACATGTTTAGTAGAGATGTGGTTTTGCCATGTTGTCCAGGCTGGTCTTGAACTCCTGACCTCAGGTGATCTGCCCACCTTGGCCTGCCAAAGTGCTGGGATTACAGGCGTGAGCCACCACACCTGGCCTTTTTTTTCTTTTTTGCGATGGTCTCACTCTGTCACCCAGGCTGGAGTGCAGTGGCATAATCCTGACCCGCTGCAACCTCAACCTCTTGGGGTCAAGCAATCCTTCCATCTCAACTCTCTAGTAGCTGGGACTATAGGCATGCACCACCATGCCTGGCTAATTTTTTCATGTTTCGTAGAGACGGTCCTGCTTTGTTGCTTCAGCTGGTCTGAAATTCCTGGGCTTAAGCAATCCTCCTGTCTCGGCCTCCCAGAATGCTTGGGATTATAGGTGTGTGCCACCACACCCAGCTTATGTGTTTTAAAAAGGCAGATGGACACCCTGACAAGTTGTCCAGGTGAAAATTGATAGGAAGAATGTGTTTCAGGGTCCAGACTTGAGAGAGCACTGATCAGGTCCTTGGCAAGAATGGTTTTTCTGTAGGTGTGGCATAGTCACAGCCTGTGACCCAGATTTGACCATATGGGCTGGGCTCAGTGGCTCATGCCTGTAATTTCAGCAGTTTGGGAGGCTGAGGTGGGTGGATCACTTGAGGTTAGGGGTTCAAGACCAGCCTTGCCAACATGGTGAAACCTCCTCTCTACTAAAAAATACAAAAATTGGGCCGGGCATGGTGTTGTGCATCTGTGATCCCAGCTGCTGGGGAGGCTGAGGCAGGAGAATCTCTTTAACCTGGGAGGTGGTGGTTGCAATAAGCCAAGATTGTGCCACTGCACTCCATCCTGGGCAACAGAGCAAGACTCTGTCTTAAAAAAAATATATAGATAGGATCATATCGTCCCACAGCCCTAGGACCTCTGACCTTTTATGACTACGTGGTCCTATAACCCTGGGATCTCTGTCCCACATGTGGCCCAGCTCTCTGAATTTGGGGCGTGCTGCCTTCTCACTTGGCTCTTTCCACGTGGCTTTTCTGAAACATACCCTTCAAGGTGGGGACGGGCGTGGAATCTTTCCCGGACAGCAAGATCAAGTCACGCTTCATAAATCTCACGTATGAAAAAAGCCCATATTTTTGTCCTAGGACATCATAAGCTTTGAATCCCAAGGTGTTTTGGAGCTATGGGCTGTGCCCTTCCAGTCCCCCAAAGCTCACCTGGCGGCCTGGGGCCTGCACAGGGCGTGTTGGGGCCGTGGACCCTGGTCTCGGGCTGTCTGTGGGGCTGATGTTCTTGCCAGCTGGTCCTTCTTTGTCTTCCTTGGAACCTCACCTGCAGTTTGAAGCCTGAGTTAAAATTGTTCTTCTAAACAATTCACTGTAGACTTTCTGTTTTTAGCTATGTGAAAACTTCTGAGAAACTTGGAGAGTGGAATGAGAAGGTGACCCAGTCAGACCTGTGAGTGCCTGTGCCCTCAGCACCTGCTCCTTCCTCCTCTCCGCCTCCTGACACTCAGTCAGGAAAGGGGGCTGTGCACGCTTAGCACAAAGCTTGTTTTGATGTTTGCTGGCTATTTTTTCTTAATACTACTTTTCCTCTCTCAGCTAAACTATCCTTTAAACTTTTGTGGAACAGGGAGTAGTAGCTGAAGGAAACTCTTTCAGCCACCTGACCACACTGAAAACTCCCCTCTGCCTGACACCATCCCTTAGATTAGAGGCCCGCACTGGTCCCGGCTTCATCTCTCACTGATAGAGCTCCTTGGCTTCCCATAGTGCACGAGCTGGACAACACCACTTGGCCTGAGTTTGTTGGTGGCAAATTTTTGTTTGTTCTAACCCTAACCTTTTTCCCTGCTTAGCTCCAGCTGGTGGGTCTCAGAATTCTTTTCATCCTTTAGAGGTAGTTCTTGAGTGGAGGGTGTGGTGTAGGATGTGCTGGTGGAATTCAAAGTCCTGGTGGTCTGGGAGGCCGCACTGTCAGCATCAGCCAGTGTGGATTAAGTGTGGATAGTTGTATGTGTGTGTGTCGGGTGTAGTTCAGAGCAACTCCTAATGTTTGGAGATCCTTCAGCTAGATAATTGCACTTCATTGATTTGTGCTCTGATCTGATTATAACTTCTTTAAACTGAGTAGAAGAATATTTTTAAATAGTCTCTGTGGGAGTTTTCCATCAGTTATTTAGAAGGAAGCAGTGTCATGGTTGCCACAGAAGATGGGCAGAAAGTCCTCCCATGTTTGGCTGAAAGGAAGCGGTTGCTGGCAAGCTTGTCTTGAAGGTCCTGGGGGGCCAGGCTGTCACTCTGCATACGTGGAGCCTTTGCGTCTGGTGTCACGGTGGGGGGTGGTGTCAGGACCTGGCAGTTTATGGGCATGGCTACAGCAGCCAGCTGTTGACCTAGGTATTCTGCGAGCACTGGCGGGCTGTGTCTTTAGGGCTGCATTGAACAGTGACTTTGCTGGGCTGCAGATGTTTCTTAGGTTGGGACAGTGATGGTCATCCTTGCAGTCTGGGCATCAGGCAGGTGCACAGTGCAGACTCAGTCTGCGAGTAGTCTTAGGAGACCTCTTTGCTGTTCTGTAAAACCAACTCACATAAAAAAGCTGCTGGGATCCTATTCCAAATAGTGTTTCAGAGCGCTTGCTTACAGCACTCAGAATCCTGACCCCTCTGGAGAAACCTGTGGCTCAGCATGGATGCATATGGCCGGTGTGTCACCTGGCAGAGGCCATTTCCCTGAGGTTTCACCCCCAGTTCTGGGGGGAGAGCTGTCAAACTGACAGCTCCAGAGTAGAAGCGTTTCTGCCCCAACAGCCCTGGGGGAGGGGGGTGGACGGGGTGGGGCAGGACGGAGCGGGGCAGGGCAGTGGTCTCTACCTGGACTGCCCAGGTGGGGGCGATGGTCTCTACCTGGACGGCCCAGGCTGAGGGCGATGGTCTACCAGGATGGCCCATGCGGAAGGGACACGGCTCGGGAGGTGGGGCCTGAGGATGTGCTCCTCCTGGCATGTGCTCCCCCTGGCTGGTGCCTCTCCTAGTCAGGTTTCAGGAGTTGGGCTGTGGGCTGCCTCCACTGCCCAGAGCTCTTGCAGAGGAAGGCAATCAAAGCTCCCTGCATCCTGACCCACTTGTTTGTAGATCCTTTCAGCCAGGGGCAGCCTGGAGGACGGGAAGGAGAACGTGGCCGGTGGGTGGAGTGTAGTGCTGATGCTTGGCCCTGTGAGGCTGCAGTGCGGCCATGTTCTCTTCAGTGGGTCATGTCTGACTGTGAGAGCAGCCCTGCTCTGTGAGTGGTGAAACGATTGCCTTGTTGGATTCTATTTATAGGCAGAGCTAACTAAAAAATCCCAGTGCTGAGAGGGGCATTGTGTAGATTCTGGACTGACAAGGTGGTTCACTTTGAGTTGTTTTGGTTGCAGGTGACAGAAAGCATGACTCAAGGTAGCATCAACCAAACAGGGAGCGGGGAACACTCACCCGGCAGAGAAGCCCCAGGGAGCAGGGAGCACTCACCCGGCAGACAAGCCCCAGGGAGGAGGGAGCACTCACCCGGCAGAGAAGCCCCAGGGAGGGGGGAGCACTCACCCAGCAGAGAACCCCCAGGGAGTGGGGAGCACTCACCCGGCAGAGAAGCCCCTGCTCCAGCTCTGCAGCCTAGCAGTGTGGCCCCGTGTGGGTCTCCCTGGACTAATGGCTGTGGCCTGGGAGGTGGTGTGCTCTGGCCAGGCCTGGATCACCTGTCCACCGTGAGTGGGAGTGGGGGCAGCGCCCAGAGGAAGACTTAGAAGAGGAGTGCCAGGATGTCGACCAGATGCCCTGTGCTGGCCAGGGGACAGCTCACCGGCTGTGGGACGAAACTGCTCTGTCCAGGGCTCTCTTCCTAGAAGGTCTTAGTAACTCCCAAATGGGTGTTGGCTGGGGTTGCCTGGCCTGGCGCTCTCAGGTACAGCTGAAGGTTGTTATTGGGTGCAGATGCTGGCTCTGAGCTCTGCCCCTTCCTCCTGGGCCCAGCTTCCTCATCTGTCATGGAATAATAACAGCCCTGCCTTCTGGTTCATTTGAGGAATGTGTGTGCCTACGTGTTTGAGGCTCTCAGAACAGACCTGCAGCGCTGTGAGCCTTGGAAGTCGGGCCTCACAGCTGCTGCTGCTGCCACTTTGGAGGCCCAGGATGGGACTAAGAAGGGGAAAGGAGAGGTCAGAGCCACAGCCGTGGGGCAGGGACCTGTTGTAGGAAGAGCAGGCCAGGGAGGTGCTGCTGGGGGCCTCAGGCCGTGCAGGGGATGCCCATTGTTTCCAGGGCCATCCGAAGTTTGGAAGTTCCTGTTTCCAGAGGAGTTTCCCTTGTGACCCCATGTTCTCACACCCAAGCAACGCATGGGCTGTGGAGCCACCCGGGCTTGAGTGTGGTTTATGGCATGGCACAGCAGGGATCACAGTGGCCCCTTGTGTCAGCGTGATCCTCAGGACCCTCCTCCTCCTCGGGCGGGTGGTCCTTACCCACCCACAGGTAACGCTCAAGACCCCCGTCTCATTCTGAAGGCAGTGCCAGGCAGAGGTGGTTGTTTTCTCTTCAACTTCAATTTCCCCATCCCCACCCTTTGAGCACAAATGCAGGTGCTATGAGGACCTTAGAATCCTCCACTGCAGGCGACTTTGCTTTAGCAAACCACAGAATGTTCATGCTTTTATGCATTTGTTATTTCAGGGAAAATCAAGGTTGAAGATGTTTTCTGAATTTGTATTTTTGAAACTAAATGTAGCAGGTCATTGGGAAGTTGTCTTCAGAATTTGTATGTTTGAAACTGAATGTAGCAGGTCATTAGTTATTTATACCTGGTGGTTTATTTAAAAACAACAACAAAAACAAAAACAGCCGTGGTTCCAGCTGCACAGTGTGGATGGGAAAGTGCATCCTCTGGGCCAGGCACGGTGGCTCACACCTGTAATCGCAGCACTTTGGGAGGCCAAGACGGGCGTCTCACCTTAGGTCAGGAGTTTGAGACCAGTCTGGCCAACACGGTGAAACCCTGTCTGTACTAAAAATACAAAATTAGCCGGGCGCGTTGGTGGGTGCCTGTAATCCCAGCTACTTGGGAGGCTGAGGCAGGACAATCTCTTGAACCCAGAGGCAGAGGTTGCAGTGAGCCAAGATTGCACCACTGCACTCTAGCCTGGGCGACAGAGTGAGACTCCATCTCAAAAAAAAAAAAAAAGTGCATCATCTGGGTAGGCCTTGGGTTGGGGGCCTGAGCAGGCACCGGGCGGGCACGAGAGCCCTGTGCTAGGATGTGCTGTGAGTGCCCACCTGCTGTGTCCCACATTCATGTCAGCTGCTGGGGGCTGGAGACTAGCAGCACTCGGCTCACACGGGGCCTCCTGCAGGGAGTGCTTCGGAGGGCCTGTGAGTAAGGACTCTGGAAGGCTCATCGTTGGTGCCTGCTGGGATCTGATGTCACCGGCGGGAGTGGGAGGAGCTTGTGCCTTCTCTGGCACCCATTCCAGATGCCACCCAGTCAGGGCCTGGGCTTACCAGCTCTCCAGGTTGGCACTGGCAACGCCAAGACAGCCCTGGGAGCCCGTCTCTATTCAGCCTTGAGCTCCCTGACTTCATTCAGGGAGGAGCTGTGGTGAGGTGGCTGTGGGTTCGCATTTTGGTTGTGGGCTTTGTTACTGGAGGCTGCCGTGTTCTGTGCTTACGGTGGCAGCTGGATGAGGGCCAGTGACGTCAGGTGTTGACTGTTATGGTGGCCCGCATGTCCCTGCAGCCGCTGTATCCTGCCTGCTGCCCTTGGCCTATCCCATGGACGCCGAGGCCCCAGAAATTTCGTTTGGTGGGCTGCACCATGTGGGTGGACTCTTGGGGAGCTGAAGGAGATGGGAACAGGGCCTTCACTAGGGGCACTGTGAGAAGAGGCCTGGGAACAGAACTGTCCCATGTCCCATGTCCCCGTGGAGCACACAGGGCTCCTTGTGGGCTGCATGGCCACGCTGTGAAGCTCGTGTCCCGCAGGCCTGGTTGAGCTGCGTTTCCCCCCTCAGCACGGTCTCATGTGGGAAGAGGAAAGGGGACCTGCACGCATGTGTCAGGGTTAGGGATCTGAGAGGCCTTTCTGCTCTGGCGCTGCCTATACACCTGCACCTCGAGGGGCCCATCGCTCTCTAGCAGGCAGATGGGGTGTCTTCTGTGTAGTCAGAGGGACTATGAGAAGTCAGGAGAGCGGGCTCAGTAGGGTGAGGGGTGGCGTTGGACTGTGAGATGAGAAGGTAGTGTCATTGCAGGGCTGCGGGCCGTCACTCACAGTGTTGCTGAGAGCTCCTGGGCGAGCACAGCACGGGCTGCTCCTCGCTGCAGGGGCCTCAGGGCCGAGGGGCTCTGGGCCTGCACCCCTCCACAGCCACCCCTCGCTCCAGCTCCTTTCCTTGGTTTCCCTCAGGTGCGCTCCCAGTGCTTTGCTTGGCTGTGGGTGGTGGCCCACCCATGCTGTCTGGTTGGTTTAACTGGTGTGTCTTCTTCCAGCTACAAGAAGACTCAGGAAACTCTTTCACAGGCAGGACAGAAGACTTCAGCTGCCCTGTCCACAGTGGGCTCTGCCATCAGCAGGAAGCTTGGAGACATGAGGTGAGACCTGACCTTGACCCTGCTGCCTTGAGACCTGGCCAGGGCCAGTGCAGGGTGAGGTGTTGGAGGCGCTACAGGAAGCCTGCCTGGAGATTAGGGCTCAGGCACACTGGCTCAGGGATGTGGCTGTCATGGCCCCCAACCAGTCTGTGTGCGGACCCTTGCCTGGGAGGTTCGTCCGTCCCCATTGGCTGCTGTTCTGCCATTTCTGTGTTCTTCAAGGAGGGTGGCTGCCAGTGCCGTTGGGTGACTTGTAGTGCTCAGGGTTGGTGAGGGAGGAGTGTGCTCCTTGGCACCTCATTGAGAGGCAGCGACCCCAGCCTGGGGGTCAGGGTCAGGGTGGGATGGCAGTCCTCCACCATCTCCAGGACAGGTGCTTGGCTTGGTGCTTCCTCAGGGTGTTGCCCAGGTCTCAGAGAGCTCAGTCAGACATGAGGAGGCCCTGAATGAGCCTTCTGTCCCGGAGGCTGGTGACAGCCACCTGGCCGTCAGAGGTCCCTCAGCAAGCAGTGCTGGGCCCAAGGACTAAGCAGGGGGCCGGCGCTTTGTGGCTGGCGCATCTGCCCTGCCTGCCCTGCTCTGGGCTCCTTGACCACAGCATGGTGATCAGGGGATCGAGCCAGAGGCCTGGGTATGATGCTCGGCTGGGCTACCTCCTGGCTGGGCCTTGGCCGGGCCTGCCTTCATGGGGGCTGTACGAGTGGATGATGTGGGTTGTCCCGGTCACCGACATCCTGGTCCCAGCCTCCAGGTGCTGCTGCCCACCTTGCCCCGACCCCTTTCCCATTCTCAGAAGTGGTCTTCTGGCTTTTGGATCTCAGGGAGTGCCTCCCTGTAGCTCCGACCCAATCATGGCAAAGGTGGGTGTGGGGTTCCTGGAGGGCCGGTGTGCACTGACCCCCCCGAGTCCTCCCCTCTTCCCATCTTGTGACCCATGCAGGATTCAGAGATGGGGCATCTCCTGCTGGGCTGGCTCGCTGCTCCCTGCCTGCCTGCCTTAGGTTAGGTGTGTCCTGCCTTCCAGCCTGGGGTTGCCAGGCGGGAGTCGTCCTGCACCAGCCCCTTCCCCTGACCACTGAGCCAGAGGCCAGGACACAGACAGCCACACACCCAGGGACCCACCCTGCCAAGCAGACGGGATAGCCAGTGCCCAGGAGCTGTGGCCACTTTTAATTTTGTTTGATTGGCGTAATCTATCCTCCCATCCCTGCAACGTTTACTTCAAGAGGTGTTACACTGGAGAAGCTGCACAGTCATCAGTACGCAATGTGTGTGTTTCCTCTGTATACCCTCACACGCCCAGGGCTCCGCGCTCCCTGGCAGCTGTGACTTGGGGGGTCCTTGTGGGCCACCCTACAAATGCAGGTCTGCCCACCCCTGCTGAGCTTTGCACCCACCTCCTGAGCTTCGGCTGAGCTCAGCCTTGCGGGTCTGTTTCTCCCCAAAAATGGCGTTGTCAGCACAGAGCATCTTCATGAAGCAGCAGGTGTCTGCCATGCCTAAGTTATGCCAGCCATCAGGAGGCGTCTCGCCCACTGTGAGTGTCCTCACTCCCTTTCAAGTTTGTTTAGAGCATGGTGGTGGAAATCCAAGGGGCAGGCAGAGCCTCGGCACTGACTGGAACAGCCGTGCACAAGCCAGTCGTGGCTGTTTTGATTTGGGCAGTTCTGTGTGTGGCCTGTTTTTCTCAGGGAGCACAGGGACCCAGTCCCGGTTCTCTGCTCCCTCTCCTCTGGTGGGGAGAAAGGCTCTCATTCTCCTCAGGCCTGGGGTTGGCAGCCGTCTGTGTATGTAGCCTCAGGGTGTGGCTGGGAGTGAGCAGAGTTCCTGTTTCTGTGATGCTGGCACAGCTCTGTCAGTGTGCCTGGCCACACTGTCACGTGTTTGCACGTGTGCCCTGGTACATGGGGCTGGCTGGGGTGAGCGGGGCCTCAGGCTGACCTGCGAGGAGCCAGCTCGTTCCAGTTGGCCGGCCATGTTCACTGTGCCCGTGGTGATGTCCTGCGTTCTGCTGTGTCTTGCCCTGCTTGCTCTTCGGTTTGTGTTTGTAGTGATGGTGTAAACTCTGACATCTGGAGCCCCTGGTGTATCCCCCTCGTCTCCAAGCAGTCACAGGTAGTTTCTGAGGTCTGGGCCCATTAACATCTTGACTTAGAGACTGAGATTGAGAGCTCTCTGCCCCCTGAGAGTGAAAGTTAGGCTCCGGGAGGGTTATATTCTGAGTTAGGGCTGGATAAACCCAGCAGACCCTCCTGACCCTTGGGCAGAAGCCCCTTGGGCCAGTGGCCAGCACCCACATCTGTGATGGGCCTGCCCTGGAGCACCGGTGATGGGGATGGGGGAACGGGCACTGGATGCAGGTCAGAGAGGGGTTTACACCAGGATTGGTCACTATCTGGCTCCGTGGTCTCCTAGACCAGGCACCTGCCCTCTCGGAACCTCGAGTGAGTTGAGCATTTGTGGGTTCTTCAGTGGTTCCTTCCATGTCGGAGTGGACCTGGCTGCAGTGCGTGATGGCAGCTGCCCTCGGACACACAGGTTTCCAGGTTGGGGTCTGCGTGCATGGATGGAGCTCAGGGCAGACATGCTCAGCACCAGGGGTGTCCCACATCCTCCCACAGTACTTGTGTCCCCACAGCTGACGCACTTTGGGGCACGCGGGCTGCTCTGGTTCTGTGGAGCCGGCCGAGCCCAGCTGTGGTGCCGTGGCACGTTTCACACCTTTGTGTGGCTGGATGGGGCCAGTCGTGCTCCAGGTGCTGTGACTTCTTCTCTCCAGCCTCCAAACGGGTGTGTCCTGGGTCGTAAGGTGTGGACAGGGCATGGACAGCGGCCTCTTGTGCACAGCCACAGGGCTGAGCAGTTGCTAGTCATGAGCTCACGGGTCCTCCTGTTGAGTCAGGATTTGGGGAGACTGGAGACAGGGCTGTTCTCCTTGACCGTGTGTGGACCGGAGGAGACATCCTGGAGGGTCTTCCCCTGCTGGGCCTTCCTGAGCATGAGCGGGGGGCTTGGGGCTCCTCACAGAGGGCCGTGAGTGGGTGCTGGCTTCCCTTGCTTATGCTTCATTTCCTCTTCTCTCCTGCTGCCACCTTCCAGAGCTCATCCATTCTCACACTCCTTTAGGTAAGGCTGAGCCTGGACACCTGTGGAGACTTCTCTGTGAATTGGGGCAAGGTGGGCTCTGGCAGGGCCTGTGGGAGGCTATGCTGCTGGAGGGCGGGTGGAAGTGGGATTACCCCCCTTCCGGTGCCAGCCAGGCGGTTGCTGCATCTTGGGGAACAAAGCAGCAGCATGGGATGGATGCAGAGGTCCACCTGGAACCCCCACCCGCCCCTGGCACTTCCACATCCCCTCCTTGTGCTTACCACCCAGGCTCGCAGGCCACCTGCTCCCGGGTCAGTGAATAGCCGACCTGGCGTCCACTCCTGAGCTTACTCCTCAGAAAGAGTGTTTTCACGTGGGAGGGCTGTGCCAACCCTCTCACCGCCCTTCCTGCTAAACATGAGTCCTGTTTCCTGGTTTTCCTTCAGATCGAGTTTTGTCATGTTTATGACCTGAGAACCTAGGTGCTCCTCCCACACGGCCCTCTTGTGGACCAAAGCGGGCTTCTCCAGGCCAACCCGGGCGCTACGGCACCCGCCCTTCTGGCTGGAACTCGGAGGTCTAGAGCCAGGTCTGGAACAACCTGTGATTTCATGTTTTTATTGATCTGGTTGTTTCTTCTTTGCCAGGAGGCCCTTTAACTTGCTGAAGTCAAGTAAGGACATCTGAAGGCTATTTGTACCAAATACTTTTCAAAAGCCCAGACCTGGTCCCCTTCCAGTTTCCCTACGGCACTGCTCTCCTCCCTGCCGTGCTGTGTGCTGGGCAATTTGGGGTGCCCCCCATGAGGCCGAGGGAAGACCCTGGGGTGGAGTTTTCCTTTGGGGGCATTGTGTGGAGGGGCAGGCAGCTCTCGCCAACTGCTGGGAGTGGGGGAGTCCCAGCTCCGGCCATGCCCGCCAGGTTGGGTTGTGTGTGGACCTCGGTGTTAACTCTTGCTTCCTTCTCTGCTTCTGCCACGCTTCCAAGCAGCAGCTACTCCATCCGCCACTCAATAAGTATGCCGGCCATGAGGTAACGTATGCTGCTCGCTGCGGCTCCAGAGCCGGGTGGCTCTGCTGGGGGTTGGGGCAGCTCCCACTGGTCACTCCTGGCCCTTCCCATATCCCTGGATTAATTAAGGACGCCATTCCCTTGGCAACCTCCTGAGGGCTGAGGACTGGGAAAGACCCCCTTCTAGGCTGGCAAGGAATCCTGGTAGAAGTCAGGCTCTTATCCTGCAGCCTCCAGAGGAGATGCTTGTGTCAAACTGGGCCATGTCCATTCCAAGTCCTGGCCCGGGCTGGGCGGGGTTCAAGAGGCTCACACACGGATCCTGGCACTTGCTCTTAGGACACATCACGGGGTTCAGCCTGCATGGAAACACCCAGAGCTGTGGTCCGTGATTCTCAAGAGAGTCCTGTTCTCTTTGTAGGGACTCTGGCTGGGTGTTGCAGACATGCTGGCCTCTGGAGGCCCTTGGCCTGGGGCGGGTATCTGGTTGTGTGGGAGGGACTGAGTGGGATGGGGCTGGCCTGCCCTGCTTTCTCCTCCTCTGTCTCCTTATCAGTCACTCTGCTGTCCCAGAAGCACCCTTGGCTCTCCCTTCGGTTCTCTAGAGATGTGGGTGAAGAACCCCTGACTTCATAACCCCAGTACAAGAGCCAAAGGTGTACCTTTAGGGTATAGCACAGAGGGGCCGATGCCCCCAGCTGCACAGTCACGGGCTTTTCAGTGGCCTTGTTCGATGTCTGGGCCTGTCCCTGTGGTTGTTGGGCCTGGGCGACCTCACTTCTGACCTGGGGAGTCTCTGGAATGACCTGGATGTGTCACATTTTTGCAGTGAGATCTTGGGGTATTATTAGGGACCCTTTGGAGTCTGGCCCTTGCCCCAAGGCCCTTCAGAGTTAGGAGGGCAGCACCACCATTTGCTCTTGACACCAGCACTCTTCCCTCTCTCTTTAAAGGAACTCTGCAACCTTCAAGTCATTTGAGGACCGAGTTGGGACTATAAAGGTAATTGAACCAAGACCGTCCGACCGATGCTCTTAACGGGGTGGGACCTGTCACTCACATCGGCTTGTTTGTTATCAGTCATTTAGTCATTGTGGATTCACATGCAGTTGTAGGAAGTGACACAGAGAGGTCCTGTGCCTCTGACACAGTTCTCTCCTGCGATAACATCTCGGTAAGCACTGTAGCGCAGTCTCGCCCTCAGGACGTTGCCATTGATTCCGGATGTAGAACGCCTCCCGCTGCCCGTCCTGGTACCTCTCTGGCCACACCGACCTTCCTCCTGCCCTACCCCTGGCAACCGCTAGTCTATTCTCCATTCGTATAATGTTGTCATTTCAAGAATGTCACATAAGTGGAATGGCACTGTGTAACGTGTTGGCATTCACTGTCTTCTTTCAGTTTAGTTTTCTGGAGGCCTGTCTGGGCTGGTGCCCGCCCAGGATTTGCTCCTTGTCACTGCTGAGCAGTGCTCATGTGACAGAAGCTTTGTAGAGCACTGAGCATGGGCCTGGGATCTGCCTCCTGTGTGTGCTCTGTCTCAGGTTTTTCTTTCTTGATCTTCTCTCCTGTAGTCTAAGGTTGTGGGTGACAGAGAGAATGGCAGTGACAGCCTCCCTTCCTCAGCGGGGAGCGGTGACAAGCCCCTGTCGGATCCCGCCCCTCTCTAAGCCTGAGGGTGCTTCGCCCGCCGCAGAGCACACACTCTCAGCATCACAGCCGCAGCTCTGCGCAGTGGAGCAGCCAGCCAGGCAGATGAGCGGAGCTGGCTTGGAGGACGGTCCTGCCCATCCACACAGAGATGGGGCCGCTGCGTTCGCATGAATTAGAGAACACAGTCTTGTACACAGACGTTTTACACTAAAGTTTGTAGATGAAGCAGATCACTGTGCTGTGTCCTTCCTAGGGGTGCAGGAAGTGGACGGGGTGGAGGCTTTCAGATGATTGGGCCAAAGCCCAGGCTCCCTTTGGGAATCTTGCTAGCCCATCAGAATGTTGCAGGATTGAAGGGTCCTAAGCATAAAATAAGTGGCATTTTCTGACCTCTTCCTCCTCCTCCTTCCCTGACTCTCAGAAGGAATGCAATCACCCAGCAAGTCCTACCTGTTCGCAAGTTTTTAATTTCAAAATGCTGAACCAGAAAACTATTTTCTGAGACCCCCCCCCCCGAAAGGAAACTGATCAGCAGCAGCTGCCTGACTGCTCCACTAATCTAGCTTTCACGGAATCCACTAATTTAGCTTTCACAGAAGCAAATTCATTATTTTTTAAATGCAGTGGACCTTTCAAAAATTAAAATTAGGCAAAGCAGCTTTAGCCTCATAGAGAATATTATTTCTTCTGACTCAAGCTGAAATACAAGCCTTACATTGCCTTATGCTTTATTTCTTTGTAATTTTTATATGGATATAGGTGAGGGTTCCTTGGTGGTTGTGAGCACAGCAGGGAATTTCACACCTAGCCTGCGTGGCAGCCTGTTCAGTTGGGTGTTGTATTTCACGCACACTCCATCCCCGTGTACAAAAGCTGCCTGTCTCCTCAACCTTGGCCGATCCCACTGGCTGCCCGCTCTGCCCCAAAGAGCTCGAGTTGCTGGGGATGGGAGGGGCCAAGAGAAGGAAAAGAGCTGTGCCCCATCACAGTGCTGCCTCTGCATGGGCCTGGCCTGGTTGGCTGGCACTCGTCAGTGACTCCAGCCCACCTGTTTGATGCACTTGGGATGAAACGACCCCACAGGTGAGGTGGAGGGTGAGGCGTGGTCATCAGCCAGCATTGCCGTCACCTTTTCTCATGAGCCACAAAGATGTCCTGTTTTTTTTTTTTTTTTTTTTTTGAGACAGAGTTTCGCTCTTGTTACCCAGGCTGGAGTGCAATGGCGCGATCTTGGCTCACCGCAACCTACGCCTCCTGGGTTCCAGCAATTCTCCTGCCTCAGCCTCCCAAGTAGCTGGGACTACAGGCACGTGCCACCATGCCCAGCTAATTTTTGTATTTTTAGTAGAGACAGGGTTTCACCATGTTGACCAGGATGGTCTTGATCTTTTGACCTCGTGATCCACCCGCCTTGGCCTCCCAAAGTGCTGGGATTACAGGCATGAGCCACCGCGCCCGGCCTGTTTTTTTTTTTTTTTTTAGGATGGGGATTCACCATATTGGTCAGGCTGGTCTCGAACTCCTGACCTCAGGTGATCCACCCGCCTCAGCCTCCCGAAGTGCTGGGATTACAGGCATGAGCCACCGCGCCCGGCAAGATTTGTTTTTAAGCAGTCAGACCCCAACAGCCTCTTTTACACTGGGGCCCCAGGTGTCAGGAGGCGTGGTCCGCAGGGGCAGCTCTGTGCCTTAGTAGCTCTTGGAAGGATGCTGAGGGCTTGCCTGCCGTGTGCATGGCTCTGCCACTCCTGGTGGGGAAAGGGCTGCTCAGCTGAAGGTGCTCTGGCTTGTAGAGCCTGTGTCCTCTGACAGCCGTGTCCCCAGACAGTTCAGACACCCTTGGGGACGGCACTCCACACACAATAAAGATGCAGGGGCTGGGGAACCCCAGCACTCAGTGCCCTTTGTCCAGGGTTAAAATCGGCCTGTGGGATGTGGCGAGAAGGCAGGCTGCACAGGTGTAACTGATGTATCTTTTCCTTAAAGTTATATTAATGGTAATTTGTCAATAAAGCATTCCTTGGGGGAAAGTCCTCCTTGGCTTGTGTGATGTGTCCTTCAGGACCATGACAAGAGTGGTGAGTAAACCAACACGTGTTACCTGCCCTAATGAGTCCACACCTTTAGGAGAGGCAGGCAGGGCGAGTCCCAGAGACAAAGGGCAAGTCCTCAGTGCTGGGACAAGTGGAGCCAGTCGTGAGGGGAGAGTGGCATATGGCCAACCTGTAGGGCCAGACCCAACATCTTGGGAACAGAGCCCCGGGAGGGTGAGGAGGAGCTCACCAGGCTCCAGGTTGGGGCAGAAGCTCCAGTGGCTTTGCCAGCTGCCCCTGCAGGCACTGAGCTGCTGCCAGGCACACCTGTAGTCCCAGCCATCCTGGAGGCTGAGACAGATCACCTGAGTCCAGGAGTTCAAGACCAGCCTGGGCAACATATCAGGATTCGATCTCCAGTAAAAACAGTAGGCCAGGTGTGGTGGCTAATGTCTGTAGGACTTTGGGAGGTCAAGACAGGAGGATCACTTGAGCCTGGAAGTTTGAGACGAGCCTGGGCAACATAGCCAGACCCCAACTCTACAAAAAAGTAAAATAATTAGCAAAGAGTGGTGGTGCACACGTGTAGTCCCAGCTACTCAGGAGGTTGAGACTGCAGTGAGCCATGATCACGCCACTGCACTCCAGTCTGGGTGACAGATTGAGACTCTGTCTCAAAACAATAGTTGTAGTCTAGAGCCCTGTGCCCTGGAAAAGCCACATGCTGCCCCACTCGTCCCAGGTGAAGAGCTAGGCTGCATCAGACCCAAGTGGCGGGAGCCCACTGGGTGGAAGTGAGTGGAAGTGGGTGGGCAGGAGATGGCTGTCAGGGTCGTGTCACTGCATGCTCAGTGGCCCTTCAAAGGCATGATCTTGTTCTGGGGAAGAACGGTGGGTCCCTGCAGCCCCTCGAGTGCTGAATCAACAGGGCAAGTTTGGGCTATTTGGCTCAGGTCATAAGACCAGCCAAGATGGCACAGATGAAATGAAGCAGGGCCCTCCATCAAGGGCAGCTCTGACAGTGGAGGCAGTGGCAGCCCCATCAGCTGCCACAGGAAGGGTGCGGTCTCCTGCTGCTGTGTGGAAAGCTTGCTTCTGCAGGTTAGGCAAGTGCATGTGACTCAAGGACGTCCCACGGTGCTGCAAGGGCTGCTTTTTTTTTTTTTTTTGAGATGAAGTCTCACGGCCGGGCGTGGTGGCTCACGCCTGTAATCCAGGCACTTTGGAGGCCAAGGCGGGCGGATCACCTGAGGTTGGGAGTTCAAGACCAGCCTGACCAACATGGTGAAACCCCGTCTTAAAAAAAAAAAAAAAAGAGATGAAGTCTCAGTCTGTTGCCAGGCTGGAGTGTAATGGCCATGATCTCGGCTCACTGCAGCCTCCGCCTCCCAGGTTCAAGTGATTCTCCTGCCTCAGCCTCTGGAGTAGCTGGGATTACAGGCACGTGCCACCACACCCAGCTAATTTTTTTTTTTTTCTTAGTCAAGATGGAGTTTCACCATGTTGGCCGGGATGGTCTCGATCTCTTGACCTTGTGATCCGCCCACCTTGGATTCCCAAAATGCTGGGATTACAGGTGTGAGCCACCGCACCCGGCCAAGGGCTGCTTTGTTGTTAGATGTTTTAAGGTAACTTACAGGATTCTAAAGTCAAAACTGGATACAAGGCCGGACGCAGTGGCTCACGCCTGTAATCCAAGCACTTTGGAGGCCAAGGTGGGCGGATCACCTGAGGTCGGGAGTTCAAGACCAGCCTGATCAACATGGTGAAACCCCATCTTTACAAAAAAAAACTGGATACAAAGCATAAAGCATGCTCAGAAACAGGCTCTGCTCCCCACCCACCCTCTGTCATGACTCCTGCTCATCCTCCCAGTGTGTTTTCATGAAAAAGGAAGCAAATAGGAAGATGTGTTCTCATTCCTTTCCCTTCCTCGGTCAAACGGTGGCATAATGTTCTGCACACTGCCCTTCCTCCCTGACAACACACTCCGGACTGTCCACTGCATCACCTGTACAGACCCTTGGGGGACTGGGTGAGGTGGCTCACACCTGCAATCCCAGCACTTTGGGAGGCTGAGGTGGGCAGATCACCTGAGGTCAGAAGTTTGAGACCAGCCTGGCCAACATGGTGAAACCCTGTTTCTACTACAAATACAAAAAGCCAGTCGTGGTGGTGCATTCCTATAATTCCAGTTACTCGGGAGGCTGAGGCAGGAGAATCACTTGAACCCAGGAGGCAGAGGTTGCAGTGAGCTGAGATCATGCCACTGCACTCCAGCCTGGGTGAAGGAGCAAGACTCCATCTCAAAGAAAAAAAAAAGGGGGGCTGGGCATGGTGGCTCACACCTGTAATCCCAACACTTTGGGAGGCCAAGGCAGGCGGATCAGGAGGTCAGGAGATCGAGACCATCCTGGCCAACATGTGAAACCCCATCTCTACTAAAATATAAAAACTTAGTCGGGCGTGGTGGTGCGCGCCTGTAGTTCCACCTACTGAGGAGGTTGAGGCAGGGGAATTGCTTGAACCCAGGAGGCGGAGGCTTCAGTGAGCTGAGATCACACCACTGCACTCCAGCCTGGTGAAGAGTGAGACCCTTGTGGGGGAACCTCCACTCTGGCCCCTGGTCTGGCACTTTGCATGTACCCATTTCTAGTCTTCACAGTTCCCATTGGAAAACTTCTCTAGTGGGAGCACTGCACTTCCTTTGGAGGTCACAGGTAGCCAGGCTCACCTGAGATTAACAGCAGCGAAAGTTAGGTGATGTCTAATTGTATGGCACATAAGCCCCAATACGACAGGGAACTCGTACCAGTAAGGGGTGAAATGCGGTTGCTACCTGCAGTCAGTATTTACCCGAGCTTGTTTTGGAAATGAGTTCCATCTGGTCTTCATGTATTTGTTTATTTATTTTTGTCTTTTTTTGTTTTGTTTTTTCTTCCTTTTTTTGGAAAACGAGGTCTCGCTATATTGCCCAGGCCGGTCTCAAACTCCTGGGCTCAAACTGCCCTCCCGCCTCTGCCTCCCTAAGAGCTGGGATTACAGGCTTGAGCCACAGCGCCTGGCTGGTCTTCATTTATTGAACAGATACTGCAACTGGCCTGCAGGAAAGAGTCTGCTAGGTTTTGTGGGGTCCAAGGGTGAATCCGATGTGGACCCAGTGCTCAAGGACTTCGCAACCCATATGTTGGGGAAGACATATTCCCGTATGTAACTGGCTCACGTGTGACGAGGTGAAACGCTTGGAGAGCTTCGGGGATGGACGGAGCAAATAGAGTGAGTGGACCCGAGGAACAGGCAGCAACGCCAGGCTCAGTCTTCCCCTCTTCTCAGAGTGAGGGTGATGGTATCTGCCTCATCCGATTGAAGGGATGAACTCTTATAAAGCACTTAATACAGGGCCTGATGTATCACAGGTAAACATGAGACTCTTCCAGACTGCAGCCACTGTCAACCTTTCACAGATACTGTCCTGTCGTCTTTTCTCCAGGCTGGCGTGTTCGTGGATAGACGCAGGTGTGATAATGTCCTTTTTACATAACATGAAGCGTGCTCCTTTTGGTTTCAGGAGCTCTTTGCTTTTGTGTAGCCTTTGTATACATTATCTTTCTTTTTTTCTTTCTTCTTTTATTTTTAATTTAATTTAATTTTTTAATTTTAACTTTTTTAGAGATGGGGTTTCACCATGTTGGCCAGGCTGGTCTCAAACTTCTGACCTCAGGGGATCCACCCACCTTGGCCTCCCAAAGTGCTGGGATTACAGGAGTGAGCCACCGTGCCCGGCCTATTTTATTTTATTTTATTTTTTATTTTTATTGTTTTGAGATGGAGTCTCACTCTGTAGCCCAGGCTGGAGTGCAGTGGCGCGATCTTGGCTCACTGCAACCTCTGCCTCCCTGGTCCCAGTTCAAGCAGTTCTCCTAATTCAGCCTCCCAAGTAGCTGGGATTAAGGCAGGAGCCACCATGTACAGCTAATGTTTGTATTTTTTAGTAGAGATGGGGTTTCACCATGTTGGCCAGTCTGGTCTTGAACTCCTGACCTCGTTATCTGCCCGCCTTGGCCTCCCAAAGTGCTGGGATTACAGATGTGAGCCACCACGCCTGGCCCTATTTTATTTTTTTTAACAGGTTTCACCATGTGGGCCAGGCTGGTTTCGAACTCCTGACCTCAAGTGATCCACCCACCTCTGCCTCCCAAAGTGCTAGGATTACAGGCGTGAGCCACTGACCCCGGCCTTTTCTTCTTTTTAAATGAGAGATGTGGTCTTGCTCTGTCACCTAGGCAAGAATGCAGTGGGACAATACTAGCTCATTGCAGCCTTGACCTCCCACCTGATCCAGCCTCCTGAGTAGCTGAGACTACAGGGGCATGCCTGCCACCAAGGCCTGACTAATTAAAAAAAATTTTTTGGCCGGATATGGTGGCTCATGCCTGTAATCCCAGCACTTTGGGAGGCAGAGGTGGGTGGATCACTTGAGGTAAGGAGTTCAAGACCAGCCTGGCCAACATGGTGAAACCCCATCTCTACTAAAAATACAAAAATTAGCCGGGCGTGGTGATAATCCCAGCTACTTGGGAGGCTGAGGCAGGAGAATCACTTGAACCCGGGAGCTGGAGGTTGCAGTGAGCTGAGATTGCACCATTGCACTCCAGCTTGGGCAACAGAGCAAGACTCAGTCTCAAAAAAGAAAAAAAAAATTTATTTTGGTAGAGATGGGGGTTTCACTATGTTGTCCAGGCAGGTCTCAAACTCCTGGGCTCCAGTGATCGTCCCGCCTTGGCCTACCAAAGTGCTGAGATTCCAGGCGTCAGCCATGTTGTCCCGCTGTACACATTTCAGTAACTCTAACATTCCATTTGAGTGCAGGTTTCCATTCTCACTGTTATGAACGGTGCCATTGTGAACATTTCAGTGCATATACTTCTTTCTGTATTCGGGAATATTTTCTTTGGAAAAATGTCCCTAAAGTGAAGCTACCAGGTCTCAGAGGGACTCACCTAAGGCCTGGGTCATTCATTCCTGCAGCTCAGCACAAGCTGAATACAGCTTCAGTCTGAAATGGGTACCAGGTCCATTTTGTTCTCTCATTCCTCCAGTTCTGGCCTGATGTCTTTCATTCTCTTGAATCAACAGTTGCAGATATGAACCTCGCCTTTCTGCTTCTTGGGTTCCAAAGGCCTTTTCTTGCTAGCTGCTTGCTGTTGCACAGTTTAAGGACTGCTAGGAAGCTGTCAAGCTCTCTGACAGTTCCAGGCTCTGAGACTAGAACAAGCTTGGCAATTCAAGACTGGCATTGTGACAGTGAGTTATGCGGGCCGCGGAAGGAGGAGGCCAGAGCGTGCTGGAAATAATCTGGGTTTCACTCAGTGTGCCACGGGAAGACTTGGATGCCATCGGGTTTGTTTTAAAAAGATGACCGCAGTGAATGGACGCAGGCAAACGGGCAAGGGTGGACGTGAGGAGGCAGGAGCGCCGCCGCAGGATTTTGGGAGCTTCTAGGCTGGAAAGTGGCACACGCCGCATGTGCAGGGGAGGCCGTCAGTTAGAGGCAGAGCTTGCAGTTTCAGGGACAGGGAAGGGTGAGCGGCAGGTCTCCACACCCTCAGCGGGACGACGGGCTGGGCAAGGGCAGAGGGAGGTGGAGCGGACGCTCGTCCTGTGCCTCCAGGCCGGTTTCTGGCGACGATTCCGGGAGGGTGGGTGGGCGCTGGCGACGGCATTGTAGTGAGTGGACAGGAAGGAAGGAAGTCCCATCTCGGCGCTCCAGAGATGAGCAAATGTCAATTCCACGACGGTGGCTCGGGGTGGGAGCGGGGGCGATGGTCCGCATCATCTCCCACCAGCTCTCGGTTCAGTTCTTTGATGAGAACGATTACGTTTTCTCAATCTTAAAGCGCTAAGTAAACTCAACTGCAAGACCAGCAAGCCCTGGATCTCTCTTTCTGCGCGGTTCCCTGCAGCACGTGCCAGCGCACCCGGGACCCGGGACCCACCTGCGGCCACCAGAAGACTGAGAGGGCTGGCTCCGCCCCCGTGCTTTGATCCCGCCCCATAACCGGCACTCGTGGGCGGAGCCTCCGTCCGTCGCCTCTGCCCCGGGCTGTCACTCGGGGCTCCGCCCCCCACGGGCGGAGCCTCCGCTCGGCGCTCTGAGCGCACGCGCAGCCGGTCCCGCCCGCGGCTCCGACCCGCGGGAGCTCACGTCCCTCCGGGAGCGCGCGCGCCGGTGCGGGTGCGTGCGTGAGCGTGCGCGTCTCCGCTGCCGCTGTCGCTGCCGCTGCCGTTGCCGGTGCTGCACCCGCGCCCTCTGCCGCTGCCGCTGCCGCCGCCGCCGCCGTCGCCGCCGCCGCCGCCGCCGCCGCCCGGGGTCTCCAGACTGAGGAGTGCGTCGGCCGCTGCCTAGCAGCGCCGCAGAGCGGGGAGCGGAGCCGGCGGGAGGGCGGGCGGGCGGGCAGGTGAGCTCCCTGCGGGCCGGGCGGGCGGGTCGGCCCACGTCAGGCCGGGGCGGGCGGGGGCGCGGGCACGGGTGGGGGCGGGGGCGGCGCCCCAGAGCCGGAAATGGCGGCGACCCCCGGTCCGGTCCCGCGCGGGCGCTCTGGGCCGGAGCTGCTGCGACGCCGCGGCCTGAGCCGGGCCGGGGCGGGGGCGCGGGAAGGTCGGCACCGGGGCCTGCGGGAGCCGGGCCGGGTCGGGGGTCTGAGCGCCGCGCCTCGCGGTGGGGGTGGGGGCCGCGCTCTCCGCGGATCTCTCCCGGCCCGGGACGCCTCCTCCCCTCCCCCAGGTCCCTGCGCCCGCCCCCGACCCCTTGGGGTCTTGCCCCCTCCCGCATGACGACCCGAGAAGCTGAAGCACGGCTTGTTTTAGGGAGACAGATAATTTAGTTTCTGGGTCGTTGTGTTTATAGCTCGGAGAATTGAAAGTTGTTCCTTAACGCACCGTAAATTAATCTTTCAGGCGTTGTAAATTCCAAAAAGCGTTTGATTTGTAAGAAAAAACCTGTTTTATCCGCTTTATAAAACCGTTTTTAGCCATGCTTTATATTGAACTCTTAAGGAGAGAGTGTTAGGAACTCATCCGTTCAGGTGCCAACTTGTTGGTGTTAAGTGTCTGGATTAAAGACTCTTTTTCGTGTGCCGAAGCCATGATTTCTCAAATTCATTCAGTTGTGTCATACAGGAAAAGGAAGCAAAAATTTCAGCTTTATTTTTGTTTTCCGGCTTAGGCTTGGTTGGGAAAATTTGGTGGTAGTTGGATACTTGTGCCCTTATTTGTCGGTTTAGAAAAACCTAATGACAAAGTTATATTGCTCCATCTATTGTCATGGTTACCTGGAGGCAAAACTTTACCCAAAGCTTTTGAGGTTTAGTGTTCGTTTATTTGCTTCTCTTTTTAAAAATTGTCATGCTGAGTTTCAAGAATGAGTAATCTGTCAAACGGGAGATGAAATTAGAAGCCTGAATCTGAGGGCTCCAGGGAAGTTTCATGGTTCCCTTTTCGCTTGTGTCGGTGCTGTAGGACTCAGAATGGCTCCAGCTGGCTTCTGGCCCAGCAGAGAGCTGTAGGGGCCTGCTCTGGTTGGCTGGTTGTGTGGCCTCTGATGGACACCCCTGGCAATGGTGAGTCCACCCACCTCTGACTGTGGCCCCTGACTCACTCTGTACCTGCCGTAGCAGCCTCCTTGCTGGTTCTGAACAGACTCACATGCTCTGTCCTTGGATCTTCTTGGAATGCCTGGTTCCTTAACCTCCTGGCCCGGTGACTGCCAGCTTACAGTGCCACCGAACTTCCTGTCTCCCTTCCTCTCCTAATTTTCCCACAGCACTGAATCCTTGTAATGTCCTGTTTAATGCATGTATCATACTTAATATTTTACTATGAGGTGAGGTCCATGAAGAGACTATTTTGTGAAAAGAGCACCTGCTGGCACGTGGTCTGGACCCAGTAAATATTTGTTCAGTGAATGAACGTTGAGGAGCTTAGCAGCAGCTGTGCGTGGTGCTGGCCTTGTCACGTGGAAGTTGTTATGGGTGAGGACTGAGCAGGTAGAGGTAAGGGTTCCTGGAATGTAGGCCCTCAGGGCAGAGAGCCACCAGCCCTCACCTGCCCACTGGGGAAAGACAGCCCGCTAAGAGGTGGCTTGGAAGGGTGCATGGGACCCTTGTGAATCTTTTTTTTTTTTGCAACTTTGAATCTATAATTATTTCAAAGTTAAAACTTTTTTTTTTTTTCTCTTATTATTCTATGAAGAAGTTAAAACGTTTCTAAAAAGTCAGATCTGTTAAGGCGAGGTGGCTCCCACCTGTAATCCCAGCCCTTTGGGAGGCGGAGGTGGGCTGATCACTTGAGGTCAGGAGTTTGAGACCAGCCTGGCCAACATGGTTAAACCCTGTCTCTACTAAAAATACAAAATTAGCTGGGTGTGGTGGTGCACACCTGTAATCCCAGTTACTCGGGAGGCTGAAGCAGGCGAATCAAACCCGGGAGGCGGAAGTTGTAGTGAGCGGAGATGGCACTACTGCAGTCCAGCCTAGGCGACTGAGCAAGACTCAGTCTCAAAAAAATGAAAGAAATAATTAAAAAGATCTGCCACTGGTAATAATGCTTCTAGAAATATTGTCTTTGAATACCAGGAAGAACCGTACACACTAGTCCTTATACTCTGTTGTGACATTTGGTAATTACGTATCGTCAGGTGGAATGATCTGCCTGGCTCGTAATTCAGGAGAGCTCCCTGAGAGTGGCTGTGGCTGATCCACTTAGCATGAGGCCCGTCAGCTGTGGTGACAGCGCAGCAGAGCCTGTTCAGTGACGCGCAGACTCCGGGGTTCTTCCCACAGCCTCCACCTCTTGCCCATGTTAATGCAGCGTGAGTGGGCTTTGGGGCTTTCCCGCATTCCTGAAGATGCTGTATGTTTCTCAGTCATTTTTGTTCCTCAGTTCCCCTCGCTTGTGGAGGGTGGATGCTGCTGAGCTCGGTTGTACAGCTACCCCCGTGACCAGCACCTTTGCTCAGGGGTCTCCGTGTTAATCATCAGACCTGGAACTTGAAGTCTTCTCTAGACCAGGTGCTCTCCCTGGCACCACCAGGAAGAGCCCTGTACAAGGTGCTGGTTGTGTTATCTTTAGAGCCCAGGTTCGAGGTGCCCACATGTATGCCTGGAGTATAGCAGTTCAATAGCTGTTTGTTGAATCAGTGAGTAAAATGCAGTGGGGCAGGGAGTGATGATGAGGTAGAATGTTATCTAAATCAGGCAGTGAGGTGACTGATACCCAGTTAGGAGTACTATGTCAGCAAATGAAAGCAGTTTTCTCCAGTGAGGCAGTAGATCCCTGGGTCATCCGGGGCTGGGTTAGGGAAATGAAACGTGATGACTTGTCCTGCACGAGGGGGTGGAGAAGAGACCCTGACACTCCGGGATCTCCAAGTGGGCGGTTAAAACTATAGTGCTTGCCGGGCGGGGTGGCTCACGCCTGTAATCCCAGCACTTTGGAAGGCTGGGGTGGGCGGCATCACGAGGTCAAGAGATCGAGACCATCCTGGCCAACATGGTGAAACCCTTTCTCTACTAAAAACTATGCAAAAAAATTTAGCTGGGCATGGTGGCACGCACCTGTAGTCCCAGCTACTCGAGAGGCTGAGGCAGGAGAATCGCTTGAATCCGGGAGGTGGAGATTGCAGTGAGCCGAGATTGTGCCACTGCACTCCAGCCTGGCTCCTGGTGACAGAACTAGATTCTGTCTCAAAAAAAAAAAAAAAAAAACCAAACTGTAGAGCTTCTAAAACGAGGCTCATTGTGATGTTCTGATGAGAACATTCTAGAACGTTCTCATGGTGCAAAGTCCTGAGATGTGTCCAAGGAGCATGGCATAGGCCTTCCCACTGTGGCAGCAGAATCTGTGCTGGACTTTCCTTCCTAAAGGAGGATGAGACCAGGGCTCACATGACTGGGACTGCTCTGTCACTGAGCCACTGCATTCTGTAAAATGAGGGTAGTGGTGCCTCCCCTGCCAGCCTGCTGGGAGAGAAAAGGAGACAATAAATGGAAAGGTGTCTCATCACCTGCTTCCTAAATAGAAGTGACAAAGATGCTGAAAAACAGTTATCGTCTTGTTTTATGAAAATGCTTCCCCTAATCTCGGAGCTGGGACTGCCTTGCCAGGACCCCTCAGGTAATGACATCCCTGAAGAGGATTACCAGCTAGTCTGTTATCAGTCACAGGCAGTTCAACTCAGAAGATTTAAGGATTAGATTACCCAGCAACCTTTAGGGTAGATTTTTTCTCTCGTCACCCTTTGCATTAACTTGGTGCGTTGTGTGTGAATGAGGAAGTGTATTCTGCTTTATAGGTATATGGCAGACATTTGAGGTCATTAGAAATAAAAATTGTAGGCTGGGCGTGGTGGCTCACGCCTGTAATCCAAGCACTTGGAAAGGCGGGCAGATCACCTGAGGTCAGGAGTTCAAGACCAGCCTGACCAACATGGTGAAACCCTGTCTTAAAAAAAAAAAAAGAAAGAAAGAAAAATTGTTTTAACAATTTTTAACCTTTATGAGTTTTGTAAACATTGGTATTTCACGTTGAAGTTGCAGAAATTAGAACAGCATTGCATTTTCTCTCTCTTTTTTTTTTTTTTTTTCTTTTTTGAGGTGGAGTGTCACTCTCTCGCCCAGGCTGGAGTGCAGTGGCAGGATCTCGGCTCACCACAACCTCCGCCTCCTGGGTTCAAGCGATTCTCCCGCCTCAGGATCCCGAGTAGCTGGGATTACAGGCGCCTGCCACGACACCCAGCTAATTTTGTATTTTTTTTTTTAATATATTTTTTATTGCATTTTAGGTTTGGGGGTACATGTGAAGAACATGCAAGATTGTTGCATAGGTACACAACACACTTGGCAGTGTGATTTGCTGCCTTCCTCCCCTTCACCTATATCTGGCATTTCTCCCCATGCTATCCCTCCCCAACTCCCCTAATTTTGTATTTTTAGTAGAGACAGAGTTTTGCCATGTTGGCCAGTCTGGTCTTCAACTCCTGACCTCAGGTGATCCACCCACCTTGGCCTCCCAAAGTGCTGGGATTATAGGTGTGAGCCACTGTGCCCGGCTCCAGATTGGTCTTGAGCTCCTGGACTCAAATGATCTTCCTGCCTCAGCCTCCCAGAATGTTAGAATGACCAGTGTGAGCCACTGTGTCCGGCCAGCATCTCATTTACTAAAAAAAGAAGTACTCAGACCAGGTTTGGGACATGTCTCTGAAAATTCTGGCCTGGTGCAGTGGCTCATGCCTGTAATCCCAGCACCTCAAGAGGCCAAGGCAAGTGGATTGCTTGAGTCCAGGAGTCAAGACCAGCCTGGTCAACATGGCAAAACCCTGTCTCTACTAAAAATACAAAAATTAGCTGGCTGTCGTGGCAGGCGCCTGTAGTCCCACCTTCTTGGTAGGATCACCTGAGCCTGGGAGGTTGAGGCTGCAGCAAGCCACGATTGCACTACTGCACTCCAGCCTGGGTGACAGAGCAAGACACTGTCTCAAAAAAAAAGAAGGAAGTTTTGTCTTGATCAATAATCTCCTCCTCAGGAAAGACCTGCATATGCCAAAATTTAACTTTTTTCCAAAATCATTCTACATTTTACATGAATGGTTTTGAAAAACTTATTTCTGTGGCAGAGAACTTTGTCATTTATTCTTGACATATTAAACATGACTGATATTTACAAATTTTGTGATGTGCCGTGAGTGCTTAGTATCATTGAATGTGGATAAGAATGAACCCGATTTCTCATGGGTTTATAATTTTTTATCCTTTTTAGTATTCTACATTGAACGTGTATCACCAGCAGAAATGATCATTTACGAGATGAAGTGCCTGGCGTCATGCTGTGTCTGCATTGCTATGTTCAAGGCATTCTTTGTTTGTTTGAGACAGAGTCTTGCTCTGTCATCCAGGCTGGAGTGCAGTGACACGATCGTGGATCACTGCAGCCTCTGCCTCCCAGGTTCAAGTGATTCTTCTGCCTCAGCCTCCTGAGTAACCAGAATTACAGGTGCGCACCACCACCTGTAATTCCTGGCTAATTTTTGTATTTTTAGTAGAGATAGGGTTTTGCCATGTTGGTCAGGCCGGTCTCGAACTCCTGATGTCAGGTGATCTGCCCACTTCGGCCTCCCAGATTGCTGGGATTACAGGCCTGAGCCACTGTGCTTGACCTGTGTCCTGAGGCATTCTGTGCCCATTGGTTATGAAATTATGATTCTGGCAGTTTGGAAGATGGAATGGATTTGCCAGCCCCGTCAGCTGTGCCCTGCCCTCCTTGCCGTCTCTAGAGTGTGACTGACGTCCAGCAGAGTTCTCCCTGCCCTGTGCCTATACTTTTTCACCAGGTAGAATGGAAATGTGTTCTAGTGAAACTGCAGAACCAAAATATCCCATCTTACTCTAACCTTTGAAGAAGCGGGAGCTGAATGCAGGTGCTAGAGGTCCAGTCTGTGTGCTCCGCATCAGTCTCAGAATGGAGGCCAGCCCAGGTTGGAGGCCTCTCCTCCGACTGAATGCAGGTGCTAGGGGTCCAGTCCAGGTGCTTCACATCAGTCTCAGAATGGAGGTGAGCCCAGGTCAGAGGCCTCAGCCTCTGCCTGGGCTGCAGGTGCTGGCAGGAGGGGTGACCGTGTCAGTAGAGCAGTGTGCATCACTGCCTGGCTTTTATTTTTCTCCTATTATTGGTAGGGATGAGTAGCAGAGCAAATGTTTGATTTTTTTTGGTAGGCAGTCCCATTGGATTTTTCTTTATTAAATAGGCTTGTCTTTTATTGTAAGAGGGTTTCCCTAAGACAAGTAATGAAAGAAATTCTGGGTCCAGGAACACAGACTGTAATTTTTGTCATCTGTTGCCAAGTTTGTAACCCTCACGCAGTGTCTTTTTCCCTTTGCTCACAGGGCATTTTAATATAGTATTTTGGTGTTAATTTAGCTACTGCAATAGGGCTTGCTATTAAAATCTGAGATTTTAAATTTTTATCAGTTGCAATAAATTTTGTTAGTCCTCTCTTGATGTGTTCTTTAAAATAGGAAATTTCTTATGAGCCTGGTATGGTGGCATGCATTGGTGGTCTCAGCTGCTTGAGAGGCAAGGGCTGGAGGGTTGTTTGAGTCCATGCTGGGCAATATAGCAAGGCCCTATTTCTTAAAAAATAATAAATATCCTGTTATAAATAGTTTTTTTTTTTTTTTTTTGAGACAGAGTTTCACTCTTGTTGCCTGGGCTGTAGTGCAATGGCATGATCTCAGCTCACTGCAACTTCTGCCTCCCAGGTTCAAACGATTCTCCTGACTCAGCCTCCTGAGTCACTGGGATTACAGGCTCCTGCCACCATGCCTGGCTAATTTTTTTGTGTTTTTAGTAGAGATGGGGTTTCATCATGTTGGCCAGGCTGGTCTTGAACTCCTGACTTCAGGAGATCCACCGGCCTCAGCCTCCTCCCAAAGTGCTGGGATTACAGGTGTGAGCCACCGCGTCCGGCTCTTTTTTGTTTTTTTGAGACGGAGTTTTGCTTTTGTTGCCCAGGCTGGAGTACAGTGGCAGGATCTCAGGTCACCTTCCAGGTTCAAGCGATTCTCCTCCCTCAGCCTCCCAGGTAGCTGGGATTATAGACATATGTCACCACACCTGGCTAATTTTGTATTTTTACTAGAGACAGGGTTTCTCCATGTTGGTCAGTCTGGTCTCAAACTCCCGACCTCAGATGATCTGCCCTCCTCGGCCTCCCAAAATGCTGGGATTACAGGTGTGAGCCACCGAGCCCAGCATAAATGGACTTTTAAAAATACACAAAACCAGCCAATATCTGTATTTTAAAATAACTGAAAAAGAATCTGTATTCACATAAAGGCTTTACCTGGGCTGTATCCATCCTTTTTTTTTTTCTTTTTTCTTTTTTTTTTTTTGCAACAGAGTCTCACTTTGTCTCTTGCCCAGTCAGAGTGGAGTGGCACAGTCTCAGCTCATTGCATTCTCCCAGGCCCAAGCAATCCTCCTGTCTCCCAAGTAAGTGGAACTTTAGGTGTGTGTCACCACAGTTGACTAATGTTTTAATTTTTGTAGAGATGGGGCCTCCTCATATGTTGCCCAGGTTGGCTTTGAACTCCTGGACTTGATTCTCCTGCCGCGGCCTCCCATGGTGGTGCGTGCCTACAGTCTCAGTAGCTTAGACTCATTGTAACCCTCGGCTGAGACTGTAGGCACGCACCACCTCGCTGACTCATCTCAAACTTTTTTTTTTTTTTTTTTGAGACGCAGTTTCGCTCTTGTTACCAAGGCTGGAGTGCAATGGCGCGATCTCGGCTCACCGCAACCTCCACCTCCTGGGTTCAAGTGATTCTCCTGCCTCAGCCTCCCGAGTAGCTGGGACTACAGGCACGTGCCACCATGCCCAGCTAATTTTTGCATTTTTAGTAGAGACGGGGTTTCACCATGTTGACCAGGATGGTCTCGACCTCTTGACCTTGTGATCCACCTGCCTCGGCCTCCCAAAGTGCTGGGATTACAGGCGTGAGCCACTGCGCCTGGCCCATCTCAAACTTTTAATAAGTCTCTTCACATAGAAATTTTTTAAAATTTTATTTTATTTTTTTCATATTTTCCATAGTATGATAGAAATTTTTTTAAAATTAAAATAAAATGGGCTGGGCATGGTGGCTCACGCCTGTAATCTCAGCATTTTGAGAGGCTGAGGTGGGCAGATCATGAGGTCGAGAGATTGAGACCACCCTGGCCAACATTGTGAAACCCGGTATCTACTAAAAATAAAAAAAATTAGCTGGGTGTGGTGGTGCATGCCTGTAGTCCCAGCTACTCATGAGTCTGAGGCAGGAGAATCGCTGGAACCTGGGAGGTGGAGGTTGCAGTGAGCCGAGATTGTGCCACTGCACTCCAGCCTGGGTGACAGAGCTAGACTCCATCTCAAAATAAATAAATAAATAAAAAATTTTGGCTGGGCATAGTGGCTCATGCCTGTAATCCCAGCACTTTGAGAGGCCAAGACAAGCAGATCACATGAGGCAAGGAGTTTGAGACTAGCCTGGCCAACATGGTGAAACCCTGCCTCTACTAAAAATACTAAAATTTGGTGGATGCGGTGGCTCACGCCTATAATTCCAACACTTTGGGAGGCTGAGGCCGGTAGATCTCTTGAGTTCAGGAATTTTAGACCAGCCTGGGCAACAGGAGGAAACCATATCTCTACAGAAAATACAAAAATTAGCTGGGTGTGGTGGTGCATGCCTGTGGTCCCAGCTCCTTGAGTCACTGAGGTGGGAGGATCCCTTGAGCCTGGGAGGCAGAGGTTGCAGTGGGGGTGAAAAAGAGAATACCCCACATCCAAATAGCAAACACTCTGAGTGAGACAAACTGGGGTTTGTTGAACAGGCATTCTGGGACAAGGTTACCTAATACCCATTCGCCATAATCCCCAGGACAGCCTTGCAGGGTGGGTCTTTTTTTTTTTTTTTTTTTTTTCTCTTTTCTTTTCCCAGCTCATGGGAGAAAGATTTAACCTTACAGGGTGGGTCTTAAACAGTTTTTTAGATTCTCACATATAAAGGTATAATATTAACGAATAAGCACAAATAATCCCATCATATATGTTAAAATGACAACACAGAATTTACAAAATTAAATGACAACACAGAATTTACAAAATTACCTTTTCTCCCCAAATTACTGCTTGCCATGCGGTTTCTGTTGGGGCTGTTTCTCTTGCATCATCCTGCGGGTTGGGTCACCCTAACTGATTGTCACCAACAGACGGATGCACAGCATCCTTCTCTCTGGTGTGAGCACTGCTTAATTCATGTTATGAAAATGCTTTAAGACGAGGGCACTGTAGCTCACATAGAATCTGAAGTAGCCTTGAATAGGCAACTGGTCCAGCTTCCTCTTGTGTCTTATTTCCAGGTGGGTGGATTGAGATGCATAGAGGTGTTCATGGCATAGGCATCCTTGTGAACCTACTCCAGTTTAGGATAAATAGGCAGAATTTTACTAATGCTGTTCCTGGCGTGGGCTGGTGGTCTTTACCCTGAACTCACTCCAGAGCAGCTGTCCAACTAACTGACAGCTACCTCCCTCTAAAGCCTTAAACCGACTTCTATGTTTTTAAAAGGCAAAGGACAATCAGGCAACTTAATAAACTGTGTGGGGATTTTTTTTGTTGTTGTTGTTATGTGTGTGATGAGGTCTCGCTCTGTCACCTAGGCTGGAGTGCAGTGGCACAATCTCAGCACACTGCAGTCTCCACTTCCTGGGTTCAGGTGATTCTCCTTCCTCAGCCTGTCGAGTAGCTGGAACTCCACTCATGCACCACTACACCCAGCTGATTTTTGTATTTTTAGTAGAGATGGGGTTTCACCGTGTTGGCCATGCTGATCTTGAACTCCCGACCTCAAGTGATCCACCCGACTCGGCCTCTCAGAGTATTGGCATTACAGGCGTGAGCCACTGTGCCCAGCTGGATTTTTTTTTGTTTTTAGAGACAGGGTCTCACTCTCCTGCCCAGGCTAGGGTACAGTGGTGCAGTTACCACTCACTGCAGCCTTGAACTCAGGTGATCCTCCCATCTCACCTTCCTGAGTGGTTGGGATTTCAGGCCCGTGCCACCATGCCTGGCTAATTTTTTTCATGTGTTTTGAGAAATGGTCTCACTTTGAACTCTTGGCTTCAAGTGATTCTCCTGCCTCAGCCTCCGAAGTAGTTGCAGTTTCAGGTGTGAGCTACCACACGTGGTGGATATTTCTTTCTTTCTTTCTTTCTTTTTTTGATGGAGTCTGTCTCTTATTGCCCACGCTGGAGTGTAATGGTGCAATCTCAACTCATTGCAGTCTTCGCCTCCTGGGTTCAAGCAGTCCTCCTTCCACAGCCTCCCTAGTAGCTGGGACTACAGGTGTGTGCCACCAAGCCCAGCTAATTTATGTATTTTTAGTAGAGGTGGGTTTTACCATGTTGGCCAGGCTAGTATTGAACTTCTGACCTCAGGTGATCTGCCTTGGCTGCCCAAAGTGTTGGGATTACAGGCATGAGCCACTGTGCCTGGCCCAGGATTTTTTTTAATTAAAGAAAATATTTTTGGCCAGGCGCAGTGGCTCACGCCTGTAATCCCAGCACTTTGGGAGGCCGAGGCAGACGGATTATGAGGTCAGGAGATCGAGACCACCCTGGCCAACATGATGAAATCCCATCTTGGCCGGGCGCGGTGGCTCAAGCCTGTAATCCCAGCACTTTTGGAGGCCAAGGCGGGCGGATCACGAGGTCAAGAGATCGAGACCATCCTGGCTAACATGGTGAAACCCCGTCTCTACTAAAAGTACAAAAAATTAGCCGGGTGTGGTGGTGCGTGCCTGTAGTCCCAGCTACTTGGGAGGCTGAGGCAGGAGAATCGCTTGAAACTGGAAAACGGAAGTTGCAGTGAGCCGGGATCGCGCCACTGTGCTCCAGCCTGGCAATAGAGGAAGACTCTGTCTCAAAAAAAAAAAAAAAAAAAAAAGAAATCCTATCTTTACTAAAAATACAAAAATTAGCTGGGTGTGGTGGCATGTACCTGTAGTCCCATCTACTTGGAGGCTGAGGCAGGAGAATCGCTTGAACCCAGGAGGCGGAGGATGCAGTGAGCTGAGATTGCACCACTGCACTCCAGTCTGGGTGATACAGTGAGACTGTGTCTCTAAAATAAAATAAATGACAATGGTCAGCATAGTACCTTATTCAGAAAAGTCTTGATGTACAAGAAAATAAGTCGTTTGTGATCAGGACAGAGAAGAATTACTACCTTTTGTGAAGTGGATACTAAGAACAGTCACGATGTACAGTGCATGGGAAGCTGACTTGGATTTGAATTCCAGCCCTGTGGATCCCTAGCACGGTGACCACAGGTGTTCGCTCAACCTTCCCGAGTCTCCGTCTTCTTAGCCGAAAAGTGCAGATCATCATCGTGATAGCTCACGTTTACTGTGTGCCTGGCATAGGTCTGACCACTGCACACAAGCTGGCTCCCAGGCATCCCTTGCTTGACTATTTAATCCCCATTTGACAGAGAGGAGTTTGAGATGGGGAGATGTTGGGTTACTTGCCTGGTCACTGAGTCCCTGTAAACGGCAGCCCAGACAGGTGACCCCAGAGCTACCCTCCCACCCGCTTGACCAGGCCTGCCTCACAGGCCTCTTAGGAAGGGCTCTGTTCAGCAGATGGAGGCACATGGTGAGCGTTTGCCAAGCTGCAGCTGCTGTGCAGATGAAACAGATGTTATCGCAAATTTTGTCAGATCATACTGTCTCAATTTTGAGGTGCGTTGCGCGTGTTTTAACACTTCCTCTGAAATTTAACATGTTTTACGGTTGGCTTGTCGCGGTTAATTTTTATACCTTATGTTTGATTGCATACTAGACTCACTGGAATCATCTGCCTTTTGTCATAGTTACAGAGGCACTCTGAAACCCTGTGTGTGCTTCCCCAGGGACAGCCCATACACGGGAGGTACTGGCCAGCCATCCCCCCAGGTGAATTTCTCTAAGAGCAGTCCTAGGCTGGGGGTGAGTGTGGGAAAATTGGGGCCATTTCCATCAGTTATGTTTCAGAACAGGTTCCCACTGGAAGTGCTGGAAATACCCAGATGCAATCTGTAGCATTTTATGCACTGTGGCTTATCCACTGTCTGTGTCTTAAGCTTCAGCTCTGCAGTATGCTCAGTGGAAGCCTCCGGTCCACTGTATAGTGCGGGGAGCCACAGCCAGGGTGGGTGTGCCATTTGATTAGTCACAGAACGAACAGGGCAGAGGTCACTAAGTAAATACGATATTGCCAGTAGGATTGTGGTCATAATTTTTTTTTCTTTTGAGACAGAGTCTCGCTCTTGTCACTTAGGCTGGAGTGCAGTGGTGAGATCTCGGCTCACTGCAACCTCTGCCTCCCGGGTTCTAGCGATTCTCCTGCCTCAGCCTCCTGAGTAGCTGGGATTACAGGTGCCCGCCATCATGCCCAGTTAATTTTTGTATTTTTAGTAGAGATGGAGTTTTACCATGTTGGTCAGGCTGGTCTCAAACTCCTGACCTCATGATCCACCTGCCTTAGCCTCCCAGAGTGCTAGGATTACAGGCATGAGCCACCTCACCTGGCCAGTCACAAGTGTTTTTATGAATTTATGTGTTCTTTGAAGTTGAGTATTTGAATATTGTGATTATGATGTCCAGATAAAGTTCTAGCCTGGCACAGTGCAGGCACATGCCTGTGGTCCCAGCTACGTGAAGTGGGAGGATAGCTTGAGCCCAGGATTTCGAGGCTGTAGGGAGCTGTAATCCTACCATTGCACTTCAGCCTGGGTGACAGAGTGAGACACCATCTCAAAAAGAGAAGAGGCCAGACGCAGTGGTTCATGCCTGTAATCCCAGCACTTTTGGAGGCTGAGGCAGGCAGATCACTTGAGGTCTGGAATTTGAGACCAGCCTGGCCAACATGGTGAATCCTCATCTCTACTAAAAATAGAAAAATTAGCAGGGAGTGGTGATGCATGCTTGTAGTCCCAGCTACTCGGGAGGCTGAGACAGGAGAATCCCTCGAGCCCAGGAGGTAGAGGCTGTACTGAGCCAAGATCGCGCCACTACACTCCAGCCTAGGCGACAGAGGGAAACCTCCTCAAAAAAAAAAAAAAAAAAGTGGGGGACCAGGTACGGTGGCTCACACCTGTAATCCCAACACTTTGGGAGGCCAAGGCAGGCGGATCATGAGGTCCGGAGATCAAGACCATCCTGGCTAACAAGGTGAAACCCCATCTCCACAAAAATACAGAAAAAATTAGCTGGGTGTGGTGGTGGGCACCTGTAATTCTAACTACTCTAGAGGCTGAGGCAGGAGAATCACTTGAACTTGGGAGTCAAAGGTTGAGCTGAGATTGTGCCACTGCACTCCAGCCTGGACGGCAGAGCAAGACTCTGTCTCAAAGAAAAAAAAAGAGAAAAAAGAAAAAAAATTCTTCCTTGAGAGTAGATTTCTACTGAATTGATTGCTGGTTTTATGCCCTTTCGTCCCAGATTCGAAGTATCTCCAGATTCATCTGGCCGGTGATCCTCAGGAGAATCTGTGGGGGCAGCAGAGGCCTGCCGGGGCCAGGACGTGCCCCAGACTTTAGAATCCTGTGGATTTAGGTATTGTGAGGGTAGAACGCCAGCACCAGGAGTGCCCTCATGCTCACTACCTTTATGAAAAATACTTTGTCTTTCACATTTGGGAGTGTGTTAAGATTTTCTGGAATATTTTTGGTCATAGTAACGATTCTGCTGTAGCACCTTTACTCTCTAGCATTGGACATAGATGAAATTTTAACAGCAGCGCTGTGGTCGTGGAAGTGTCACTCGTCTTCAGACTCATTCTGTTCCAGATGTGCTTGCTTATTATTCTGGGCCCCCTTTATATGGAGAGGTTCAAACCTTGATTGGATAGTGGCTGCCCAGGTGTTGTGTCCTGTGGCCTCATTGGTGTCCCCTGGACCTTTTCTCTGCTGTTTGCAGCATCAAAAGCGACGTACGCTTAGGACTGGGAGGACGAGGCCCCAGGGTGCCTGGGCGCCTGGTGCCCAGGAGGGCAAGAGTAGGAGTGTCGTATTGATAATTGGGTTTTGAAAATGTTTGATTCTTTTTTCTTTTTTTTTTTGAGACAGAGTCTCACTCTGTTGCCCAGGCTGGAGTGCAGTGGCGTGATCTCAGCTCACTGCAACCTCTACCTCCTGGGTTCAAGCGATTCTCCTGCCTCAGCCTCCTGAGTAGCTGGAATTATAGCCATGCACTACGACGCCCAGCAAATTTTTGTATTCTTGGTAGAGACGGGGTTTCACATGTTGACTAGGATGGTCTTGATCTCCTGACTTCATGATCCGACTGTCTCAGCCTCCCAAAGTGCTGGGATTATAGGCATGAGCCACCATGTCTGGCCTTTTTTTTTGGAAATGGAGTATTGCTCTATTGCCCAGGCTGAAGTGCAGTGGCTCTATCTTGGCTCACTGAAACCTCTGCCTCCCAGGTTCAAGCGATTCTCCTGTGTCAGCCTCGAAAGTAGCTGGGACTACAGGCATGTGCCAACACACCTGGCTAATTTTTTGTATTTTTAGTAGAGTCAGGGTTTCACCGTGTCAGCCAGGATGGGCTTGTCCTCCTGAACTAGTGATCCACCTGCCTTGGCCTGCCAGAGTGCTGGAATTACAGGCGTGAGCCACTGCGCCTGGCTGGCAGTCAGTTTTTACATGGTTCATCACAGATTTTAAATTAAGTTTCCCTAGCAGGTTTTAAAAAATGCCAATTTTATTTCATTTTTCATATTTTTAGCAAAGTTTTTCTTCAATAGAATGAACCAAGGGCATCTAAAGCAAAGAGGTAGTTCCCTGCCCTGTCTCCATCTCCCTGTCTGCACCGTCTCTCCCTGTCCCATCTCCATCTCCCCATCTGCACTGTCTCCCCTGCCCCGTCTCCATCTCCCTGTCTGCACTGCCTGTCCTGCCCTGTCTCCCCATCTGCGCCGTCTCTCCCAGAGGTGTTTGCTGGGGCTCCTTTGCAGCTGCCCCTGCTGTGTCATGCCCAGGTGCTGACACACATACCCACTCCTGTGTCTTCCCCGTCCCGTGTGATTGTTGCTTTTGGTAGTTCCTCCATGTTTCCTTTGTATCCTTAGGTGACTTGACTTTGTCACGCTCCACAGCAATACACATCACCTGTTGTCTCCTCGGTGTTTCTTCCTCCTCTTTCCTTCCCCCTCTCCTTAGACATAGTCTGTTCTTTCTAGAGTTGTTCCCCTTGCCCCAAGGCTCCTAACAGACTTTTTTTTTTTTTTTCCGTGAGAGATAGTTTCTCTCTGTCGCGCAGGCGGGAGTGCAGTGTTGAGATCTCGGCTCATTGCAACATCCGTCTCCAAGGTTCAAGCAATTCTCCTGCCTCAGCCTCCTGAGCAGCTGGGACTACAGGTGTGTGCCACCATTCCCGGCTAATTTTTGTATTTTTGTTTATTTTTGAGACAGAGTCTCTCTCCTGCCCAGCCCGGCTGGAGTGCATGGCGATCTCAGCTTACTGCAACTTCCTTCTCCCGGGTTCAAGCCATTCTCCTGCCTCAGCCTCCTGACCTCAGATAATCCGCCCGCGTTGGCCTCCCAAAGTGCTGGGATTTCAGACGTGAGCCACCATGCTGGCCCTAACAGCCTTCTTCTTAGCATCTGTATTTTCAGACTGTCCATTGCAGGATGTGTTATCTTTGTGGCCTGGAATGCCTTTCTCAGCACTCTTCATCCCCCCACCCTGACCGGGCAGTGTCTCTTGAGGCCACCTGTCTAGCCACCGTCATGGGATGACCATGGGAGGCTGGGGAGAAGAGCGAGGCAGTAATGAGAAGACTGACACTCACCATTGACACCTGCTTCTGGTCTCTTGCCGAAAGCATCACTGAGACTTCAGTCCTTACAGCTTGGAACTTAGGAAACTGCATAGGTGCTGTAACTCACAGGGGTTACCTTGTAATTGCTGTTAAAACCCTTCTGGGCTTTATAATCGAATGCTTCTGTTAAAATACCATTTTAAGTACTATTATCTATGCTGTGGTTAGAAGTGCCAAATAATTTTTACCTTTTTTTTTTTTTTTTTTTTTGAGACGGAGTCTCACTCTGTTGCCCAGCCTGGAGTGCAGTGGTGCAATCTTGGCTCACTGCAGCTTCCCCCTCCCAGGTTCAAGCGATTCTCCTGCCTCAGCCTCCCGAGTAGCTGGGATTACAGGCGTGCACCACCACATTTGGCTAATTTTTGTATGTTTAGTAGAGACAGGTTTCACCATGTTGCCAAGGCTGGTCTCGAACTCCTGACCTTAGGTGATCCGCCAGCTCGGCCCCCCAAGGTGCTGGGATTACAGGCATGAGCTACTGTACCCGGCCAAAATTATAGCTTCTGTAAAAATTTTGGAAATGGCTTCAGATAATTTCAGAGGTTTTCGAATAAAGTGTGCTGAAAATGGAGAGCCCCCAATAGACCTCTCGCCTGGAGGTTTGCAGTCAGCCAGAGGCACCTGTGGGTCCCAGGGAAAGATGGGCTGCTCTGTGGGTGCTCCTGGGACCTGGGGTGCTGGACAGGACTCAGACAGATGGGAGCTGGTCTGTGCCTCCTGCCACGCCCAGACCAACAAGTGTTAGAAGATAGTATAGGACCTTAGGATCAGGAAGGATTTCTTGAACAAAAAACGGAAAACAGACGGATAGATTCAGAAAGCTGCGATGTGTTCAACAGCCTCGAAGGTGGCTTGGAGGAGAGCTGCTGTGCAGCGGGGCGCCTGTGCCGAGCAGTGCTGCACACTTGAATGGTTCAGATGCTGCATTTATAGTAGACGTTTTTACTGCAATTGGAAAAAGCTTGTGTTCGTCAAAAGACACCATCATAAGTAAAGAATCGTGAACTGGGAGATACTTTTAACACTTTAACCAGTGTCGTGTCGGTGTCCCGGATACGTCCATGGGGCACTGAGGAGAGAATGTATGGAGATGCTCACCCTCATCAGTCCATATGAGGATGAGGACTCGGGCCAGGCGGGCGCCGGGGGATCTGGCCATGCCAGTCATGGTTGAGGCTGCAGGAATGGCAGCGAGCCCTAAACTCCAGTGGCCACTGGTGCGGTCCTTGGAGGGTAGTCGGCGTGCCTTGCCACGCTGAGCTTGCTTGTTCTTGGTCACCCAGAAGTTAAGTGTACACCAGAAGGATTCTTCCTAAACTGTTAGTGCTGAAAGACCAGATTTAAGTTTTTAAAATTTCCAGTGTCACAGACTGATGATATTTTTGTAAACTACAACAAAAGTGACTGACTAGAAAAGAAAATGGCAGAACATAAGCTGCACAAACCCATGTTATCGTTATTATTAATATTTTGAGGCAGAGTCTCTCTTTGTCACCCACGCTGGAGGGCAGTGTGCGATCTCAGCACATTGCTGCCTCAACCTCCTGGGCTCCAGTGATCCTTCTGCTTCAGCCTCCCAACTCCCAAGTAGCTGGGACCATAGGCACTCGCTGCCTGGCCTGGCTAATGTTTTTTTTGGTGCTATCTTGGCTCACTGCACTCTCTGCACTCTCTGTCTCCCAGCTTCAAATGACTTTCCTGCCTCAGCCTTCCAAGTAATGGGGATTACAGGCACCCACCACTATGCCTGCTAATTACGCTTGGCTGATTTTCGTATTTTTAGTAGAGACAGGGTTTTGTCATGTTGGCCAGGTGGCTGGTCTTGAACTCCTGGCTTCAAGTGAGCAGCTTTCTTGGGCATCCCAAAGTGCTAGGATTACAGTGTGAGCCATCGTGCCTGGCTCTATTATTATTATTTTTTAATTTAATTAACTTTTTTTTTTTTTTTTTTTTTTTTTTTTGAGACGGAGTCTCGCTTTGTTGCCCAGGCTGGAGTGCAGTGGCGCAGTCTTGGCTCATTGCAACCTCCACCTCCCAGGATCAAGTGATTCTCCTGCCTCAGCCTCCCAAGTAGTTGGGACTGTAGGTGTGATACAAAAAATGCAAAGTTTTTGTGTTTTTTGTAGTGGTGGGGTTTCACCATGTTAGCCAGGCTGGTCTTGAACTCCTGATGACCTCAAGCCATCCACCCACCTCGGCCTCCCAAAGTGCTGGGACTACTTTTTTTTTTTTTTTTTAGATTCAGTCTTTGTCACCAGACTGGAGTGCAGTGGCATGATCTCAGCTCACTGCAGTCTCTGCCTCCAAGGTTCAAGTGATTCTCCTGCCTCAGCCTCTCGAGTAGCTGAGATTACAGGCATGCGCCACCACGCCTGCCGATTTTTCAAGCAGTTTTGATGGGTGTGCGAGTAGTACCGCTCCGTGGTTTAATTTGCATTTCCTGGGGAGTGAGGGTGCTGCGTGTCTTCTCACGCCTCAGTTGCTTGTTTGCCGTTGACGGTCGCCCACTCCTGCCAGCATATGTGCTCACTGTGGCTGCCTGAGCCCCACGGTGTCTGCCCCTTGTCACCCACTGCGCCTATTGCTCAGGAATGTTCAGAGTAACTTGGTGAAACAGAAGCTGAGAACAGCCACATGTCCTTTGGTGGAAGAGTGGATCGATCAGCTGTGGTCCATTCACAGACTAGAATGTGTCCACACTAGGGATGAATGAATCAAAGCTATACCTGGCAGTGTAGATGAATCTTAAAAACGCAGGGGTTTCAGAAGCAGATCACGCTAGGCACGATGCTGCCTGCCTGTAGTCCCAGCTGCTCAGAGCCTGAAGGTGGGAGGAGCATTTCAGCCCAGGAGTGGGAGGCCAGCCTGGGCAGCATAGCAAGACCTTGTCTCAAAGGAAAAACAGGTCACAGAAAAGCAAGCGCAGTGCTAGGCTGTTTTTTTAAGCTCAACAAATTAAAACTAAATAGTGTTTAGGGATAAACATGAGGTAATTTTTTTTTTTTTAGCAGTTTCAAAGATATGTTTGTTCTATGATTTACTGGCAGTAAACATTAATTTTTTTTTTTTTTTTTTTTTAGACGGAGTTTCGCTCTTGTTACCCAGGCTGGAGTGCAGTGGTGCGATCTCGGCTCACCGCAACCTCCGCCTCCTGGGTTCAAGCAATTCTCCTGCCTCAGCCTCCCGAGTAGCTGGGACTACAGGCACGTGCCACCATGCCCAGCTAATTTTTTGTATTTTTAGTAGAGCCGGGGTTTCACCATGTTGACCAGGATGGTCTCAATCTCTTGACCTCGTGATCCACCCGCCTCGGCCTCCCAAAGTGCTGGGATTACAGGCGTGAGCCACCGCGCCCGGCCTACATAAGATAATTTTTTAGAAGCAAGAGCATAACATTAAATTTAAGGTAGTATATTTGGGGAAAACGGAACTTCCAGGTAATTGGTAATTTTCCAGTTTTTAAATTAGACATGGGATCGTGGTGTGTATTTTATTACTATGCATTATAACTTAAATGTTGCATATATTTCTGTATTTCACATAATACATAGTAAAATATTTAAAACAGAACAAAAATAGGCTGCCTTTTAAGATGGTTTCAAATCTGTTCTTGCAAAGTTCGCCACAGTTTTTTCCCCAGCGGTAGGTTGAGTTCAACAGCAGCTCTTTTAGAAAACATTTGCTGCATACTGAGATTGTACCTGGAAGTATAGAAATAGAACACACTTATTTTTTTAACCTCTAGAGATCTTTAAGTCTTCTGAGGAATATGGACCTGTTATGCTGCAAGCCGCTACAGGCAGGGATTTTTGCCTGTTTGGTTTATTTTGTTACCACTGAGTCCCAGCTCTGAGGACAGAGCGTGGCATGTGATAGATGCTTCTTCGTCTTTTTTTTTTTTTTGAGACGGAGTTTCGCTCTTGTTACCAAGGCTGGAGTGCAATGGCACAATCTCGGCTCACCACAACCTCCGCCTCCTGGGTTCAAGCAATTCTCCTGCCTCAGCCTCCCGAGTAGCTGGGACTACAGGCATGCGCCACCACGCCCAGCTAATTTTTGTATTTTTAGTAGAGACGGGGTTTCACCATGTTGACCAGGATGGTCTCGATCTCTTGACCTCGTGATCCACCCGCCTCGGCCTCCGAAAGTGCTGGGATTGCAGGCGTGAGCCACCGCACCCAGCCGATAGATGCTTCTTAACTGTCTGATGAACAAATGAATGCCACGCTGTTGCAGCCCCGACGTGTGCCTAGGCCCAGGACAGTGTCACAAGAGGACACACTCTTCTGTGTGGCAGGAGAGGTTTCCCAAGGGCAGGTTCAAGGTTCTGGGGTTTGAGTGAGAGCTCTCCAGATGGTAGGGAGCAGGGCAATGTGTTGAAGAGATGGCAGGGTGCGTCGGGCTGATGTGGGACTCGGCGCTCTCTGCCCAGACTGTGAAGTGTGGTGGGTGTGGTGGGGGAAGGGGCTGGTGTCAGCAGGACTTGGACCCACCAGCGTCTCGTGGGGCTGGCCACCATGCTGGGGCCTCAGGCTACAGCCAGGGCAGTGAAGGAGCCGAGGTCATGGAGTGACTGCGCTGGCTAGGGAGGGGGGGCATGGGTCCCAGCCACATCGCCGCGTGTGTGCTGTCTTGTCTGCGCAGGCTCATGTGCAGACCCTGGGGCTACTTCCAGCAGCACGGACCCGGGATACACTAGATTGGTGAAATGTGCCCCTTGTTGTTTGCTTTTTATTTTTACTTATTTATTTGTGAGATGGAGTCTTACTCTGTCACCCAGTCTGGAGTGCAGTGGTACGATCTTGGCTCACTGCAACCTCCGCCTGCCGGGTTCAAGTAATTATCCTGCCTCAGCCTCTTTGAGTAGCTGGGGTTACAGGCATGCACCAGCACGCCTGGCTAATTTTTATATTTTTAGTGGAGACCGGGTTTCACCATGTTGGCCAAGCTAGTCTTGAACTCCTGGCCTCAAGAAGCAATACACCCGCTTCGGCCTCCCAAAGCCTTGTTTGCTTTTTAGATAATGGTGTCACTAAAGGAGTGCCGACTAAATGTTGGAATTTAGCCCTTCAGAAATGAAGACTGAGTAACACTGATGGCAGCTTGTCACGTGCAGCAGGTGTTGTTCCTGTAGATGTGGCTGCACCAGGCCTCTCCTTTAACTGTATTATAACCTTTCTGTTGACATGGGGGTCCCCTTGACTTTTTTTTTTTTTTTTTTTTTTTTTTTGGAGACAGGATCTTGCTTTGTTGCCCAGGCTGAGGTCCAGTGGTGTGATCTTGGCTCACTGCAACCTCCTCTTCCCAGGTTCAAGCCATTTTCCTGCCTCAGCCTCCTGAGTAGCTGGGATTATAGGTGCGTGCCACCACGCCTGTCTGCTTTTTGTATTTTTAGTAGAGACAGGGTTTCACCATGTTGGCCTGGTTGGTCTCAAACTCCTGACCTCAGGTGATCCTCCTGCCTTAGCCTCCTAAAGTGCTGGGATTACAGGCGTGAGCCACTGCTCCCGGCCCCCTTGGAATTTAATTAAACCAAGTTTAGGAAGAATGAAGTGATGAAGTGCTGCTTCAAACAGCAGATGATAAACTCCTAGACCCATTGCCCCAAGAAAATAGAAACTCCAGGTGTGATGGCTCACACCTGTAATTCTAGCACTTTGAGAGGCCAAGGCGGGCAGATAACCTGAGGGTTAGGGGTTTAAGACTATTCTGGCCAACATGGCGAAAACCCATCTGCACAAAAAAAATTAGCCAGGTATAGTGGTATGCACCTGTAATCCCAGTTACTAACGAGGCTGAGGCAGGAGAATCACTTGAACCCGGTGGCAGAGCCAAGATCGCACCATTGCACTCCATCCAGCCTGGAAAACAGTGAGACTCAGTCTCCAAAAAAAAAAAAAAATGGAAAGACATCAGAAAGGATTGGCTCCCGTGATCCCAGCACTTTGGTGACCGTGACCGAAGGCAGTAGGATCATTTGAGCCAAGGAGTTTGTTACCAGCCTGAGCTGATCAGCCTGAGCAACACAGTGAGACCCCATCTCTGCAGATTTCTAAAAACTTAGCTGGCATGATGGCTCACACCTGTAGTCCCACCTACTCAGGAGGATGATAGGAGGATCACTTGAGTCTGAGAGGTTGAGGCTGCCATGAGCCATTATCACACCACTGCATTCCAGCCTGGGAGACAGAGCAAGACCCTGTCTCAGAAAAAAAAAAAAAAAAAAAAGAAAGAAAAAAGTGGTCTTTTACCTAGATATTTACCATTTCCAGTGGTCTTCATTCTTTTCTAAAAATCTAGATTTTAGCCAGGCACAGTGGCTCATGCCTGTAATCCCAGCACTTTGGGAGGCCAAGGCAATGAATCACCTGAGGTCAGGAGTTCAAGACCAGCCTGACCAACATGGTGAAATCCTGTCTCTACTAAAGATACAAAAATTAAGGCTGAGTGCGGTGGCTCACGCCTGTAATCCCAACACTTTGGAAGGCCAAGGCGGGCGGATCACAAGGTCAATAGTTTGAGACCAGTCTGACCAACACGGTGAAACCCTTTCTGTACTAAAAATACAAAAATTAGCCAGCGATGTGGTGGCACACGCCTGTAGTCACAGCTACTCAGGAGTCTGAGGCAGGAGAATCACTTGAATCCAAGAGGCAGAAGTTGCAGTGAGCCGAGATCACACCACTGCACTGCAGCCTGGGTGACAGTGGGAGTCCGTCTCAAAAAAACAAAAAACCCCCAGCGGGGCGCGGTGGCTCATGCCTATAATCCCAGCACTTTGAGAGGCCGAGGCAGGTGGATCACCTGAGGTCAGGAGTTTGAAACCAGCCTGACCTACATCGTGAAGCCCCATCTCTACTAAAAATACAAAAATTAGCCGGGTGTGGTGACACCTGCCTGCAATTTCAGCTGCTTGGGAGGCTGAGGCAGGAGAATCGCTTGAACCTGGGAGGCAGAGGTTGCAGTGAGCAGAGATTGTGCCACTGTACTCCAGCCTGGGCAGCGAGAGTGAAACTCTTATCTCAAAAAACAAAAAACTTGGTTTTACTCTGGTATCATTTCCTTTCAGCCCAAATAACTTTGACGTTTCTTGTATTTTAGGTCTTTGTGATAGATTCTTCTAGCTTCTTTTTATCTGAAAATGTCTTGTTTCACCTTCATTTCTACAGTGTTTCTGCTGGGAATAGAATTCTGTTTTTTTGTTTTGTCTTATTAAATAAATTATATGGTGTATATTTGTCTGGGTACAGTGGGTCACACCTATAATCCCAGCACTTTGAGAGGCCAAGGCAAGTGGGTCACTTGAACCCAGGAATTTGAGGCCAGGCTAGCCACCTATGGTGAAACCCTGTCTCTACTAAAAATAGAAAACTAGCCAGGCACTGTGGCACGTGCCCATAATCCTAGCTATTCAGGAGGCTAAGGCATGAGAATCACTTGAGGCTGGAAGGTAGAGGTTGCAGTGAGCTGCAGTTGCACCACTGGGCAACAGAGCGAGACTTTGTCTCAAAAAAAAAAGAGACATTTTGGTGAGGAGCAGTGGCTCACGCCTGTAATCCCAGCACTTTGGGAGGCTGAGGCAGGAGCATCACTTGAGATCCGGAGTTTGAGACCAGCCTGGGCAGCAAAGCCAGACTCTGTCTCTATAGAAAATTTAAAAATTAGCTGGGCATAATGGCATAAGCCTGTAGTCTTAGCTACTCAGGATGCTGAGGAGGGTGGATCTCTTGAGTCCAGGAGTTCAAGGCTGTAGTGAGCCAGGATCACGCCATGCACTCCAGCCTGGGCGACAGAGAAAAACCTTGTTTCTAAAAAAAAAAAAAAATGAGGCTGGGTGGAGTGGCTCACACCTGTAATCCTAGCACTTTGGGACGCAGTGCCAGGCAGATTGCTTGAATCTAGGAGTTTCAGACCAGCAAAATCCTGTTTCTGTAAAAAAAATTTTAAAATAGCTCAGCGTAATGGTGCACACCTGTAGTCCCAGCTGCTCAGGAGGCTGAGGTGGGAAGATCACCAGAGCCCAGGAGGTCAAGGTTGCAGTGAGGCGAAATCTGGCCACTGCACTCCAGCCCAGGCAACAAAGCCGGGAGAAAAAAAAGAATGAGTTACATTTTTTTCAGCTTTATATGTTGAATAATTTTTGGATTCTATCCTGAAATGGTAAGAATGAAAAGAGTGTCTGCCAAGCCCATCCCTTCCTGTGCTCTCACTGCCTCCAAGTCATTCTGCACTCTTCAGCCAGAACCATCTGGCCAGTTTCAAAAATTGAGTTTATGCCTTAGCAATTGAGTTGTGTGAGAGTTCTGTACATATTCCACTTGTGAATTGTTTTTTATATGTACATAATATGAATATTTTCTCCCATTCTATGGTCTGTCTTCAGTGTGACTCTCTCTAAACTCTGTTCTGCTGTTGGTGTATGTGTCTGTGTTTTCCTCAGAACCAAATGGTCTTGATTACTGTAGATTTACAGTGTGTGTCCTAAAATCAATAGGGTAAGTTTTCTAACTTTTGTTCTTTTTATTAACGTTGTTGTGGATAAGCTGTCTGTTGAATTTCCTTATTACATTTTTAAAAATCAGTTTATCAGTTTCTGTGGAAAAAGAAAACCTTGAGATTAGAGTTAGGGTTGTGTCAAATCTACACATCAGTTTGGGGAGAACTAACATCTTACTATTGAGGCTTCTAATCCATGAACATGGGAAATCTTTTTTATTTTTATTTTTAATACCTTAGCAATGTGTGGTTTTCAGTGGATAGATTTCACATGTCTTGTTACTGCTTTTTCTTTTTTTGAAACGGGCTCACTCTGTCACCCAGGCTGGAGTGCAATGACACGATCATGGCTCACTGCAGCCTCAAGCGCCTGGGCTCAAGCCATCCTCCCATCTCAACCTCCTGAGTCACTGGAACCACAGACATGCACCACCATGCCTATTTAATTAAAAAAAGGCAGGCGCGGTGGTTCATGCCTATAATCCCAGCGCTTTGGGTTGCCAAGGCAGGTGGATCACCTGAGGTCGGGAGTTTGAGACAAGCCTGACCAACATAGAGAAACCCAGTCTCTACTAAAAAGACAATATTAGCTGGCCATGGTGGCACATGCCTGTAGTCCCAGCTACTCAGGAAGCTGAGGCAGGAGAATCGCTTGAACCCAGGAGTTGGGGGTTGCGATAAGCCTAGATCACTTCATTGCACTCTACCCTGGGTAACAAGAGTGAAACTCTGTCTCAAAAAAAAAAAAAAAAATCGATTGGACATAGTGGCTCACACCTGTAATCCCAACACTTTGGGAGGCTGAGGCAGGCAGATTACTTGGAAGTCAGGAGTTTAAGACCAGCCTGGCCAATATGGTGAAACCCCATCTCTACTAAAAATATAAAACTTAGCTGAGTGTGCTTGCACATGCCCAGCTTCTTGGGAGGCTGAGGCAGGAGAATCACTTGAACCTGGGAGGCAGAGGTTGCAGTGAGCCAAGATGGTGCCACTTCACTCCAGCCTGGGGGACAGAGTGAGACTCCATTTCAAAAAATAATAATATTTGGGTGGGGTGGGGTGGGGTGGAGGTCTTAGTTGTCGCCAGGCTGGTCTTGAAGTCCTGATCGCAGGAGATCCTCCCACATCAGCCTTCCACAGTGCTAGGGTTACATGTAGGAGAAACTGCATCCAGCTTTTCGAGGGGACAGTACAGGCGTCACCCACCCAGCTAATTTTTTGTAGAGACAAGGTTTTAGCATGTTGCCTAGGCTGGTCTTGAACTCTTGGATCCTTCTACCTCAGCTTTCCAAAGTGCCGGCATTATGGACATGAGTCAGTCTGCCTAGCTTTTTTTAAATTCTGTTTTAAAATGTCTTCATCAAGTATTAGTAGCAAGGTTATGCTGGCTTCCGAAAATAAGCTGGGGAATGTTCCCTCCTCCTCTGTTTTTGAAAGTGTTACTCTAAAATTGATGTCATTTTTTGGGCCAGGCATGGTGGCTCATGTCTGTAATCCCAGCACTTTGGGAGTCCGATGTGGGTGGATCGATTGAGGCCAGGAGTTCACGACCAGCCTGGACAACATGGCGAAACCCTGTCTCTATTAAAAATACAAAAATTGGCCGGATAAGGTGGCTCATTGTCGGAAACGGCACGTCTGCCGGGGAGCTCTCGGCCAGCAAGAGGGTCCCAGTACCTGGAAGAGAGAGTGTGTGGAAAAAAAGATAGAGAAGCGGGGTCTGGAGGTCTGAATAGACAATGCCCGTACAGCATTGCCTAAACAGCAATTTTATTTGTGCAAAGGGTCCCAATATATACTGTCAGCTTTCAGTAGCTGACGTCAACCCACATTCTTAATTCTATACAATAAAGAGGAACAAAAAGGGAAGTACATAGCTAGGGGCCATAAAAGTAAGGAGGGTCAAGCAAGCAGGCGATTTTTCTTTATCTATTGTGTAGGGATTTACATTTG